>CM046371.1:15902468-15982468 GCA_025413025.1 Ficus hispida | reverse complement strand
GCGAGATCTAATGGCGCGAACCAGATCGTCGTCCTCGAGCAGATTGAGATACTGTAATCCATCGTATTACCTGAAGAGGCCCAAGCGCTTGGCTTTGCTTTTCATTGCTTTCGTATGCCTCAGTTTCGTTGTTTGGGATCGTCAGACTCTGGTTAGGGAACACGAGGTACCCTTTCGAATCTCCCCCCTAAACTTCTCGTTGTTTTGATTTTGTTCGCTCAGTTTATGCTCAGTTTCTTTGCTAAGAAAGTTTGAGGAAAAAAAAAAGGAAAATTTTTTTGAATTTTTGACATGAGACTCACATTTCTGGGATCTGGTAATCGATTAATTGATTAATTGTTATATTAGTTTTCTTGCGGTGGTTTATGTAGATTAAAAAATTAATAGTCAACAATTTCTCAGGAGGCGTGAGATCGAAAAAGAGAACTTAATTTGCTACAACAAACATGATTTTGTGAAACGGGCTTAATGGCGGAATTGTTCGGAAATTTGAAAAAATAGTTTTATAGTAGACGATACTCCTCTTTTTTTTTTCTTTTTTTTTTTTTCCCTTCCTTTTCTTTTGAGTGTTGAACAAATGTAGACGGTAGAAGGGTTTTTTTTTTTTTTTTTTTCCTTTCAAATACTCAAAAATGAACTCTTTGCATGAATTGTGAAGTTGGAAGACAGATCGAGTGGTCTTGTTTAGTTTAGTATGTTATCACGATCCAAGTGACTCACCAATGACTAGTTCGTTATGTAGCAAATCGTGTCTTCTTAACACGTACTTAATCCATCGTTGCATTTGCGTTGAAACAAGATATGCTAACGGGTTGGTTGTGTTTTTGAGATTTGAAAAGGAGATTCATGCTTGCATTGCGACGCTACACATTAGTTTCATATGCATAAAATTGCACTTTCTTATGAAATATATATGTTATATATATATGTGTTGAATTGAATATGTATGTTGTTGTGGAAATTTTTGGTTGGAAGCAAATAGTATTTTGGATGATAAATACCAAAGTTAAAGGTTCTAATGGGAGAGGTGAAATTAATTTTGGTGATTTGTTTTGAAACAAGTAGTAAAGTAGATTATTTGATGATGAAGTCCAGACTTAAGTTTTATGATAGAGATAAAATTATCCAGTTCTTTGTCCGCTTCGTTTATAAAGGAAAGGGATTCTAGTGACAATGCCAGCTCTAATGCCAGGAGAGTTGCTGCGACCTGTCATACACATAATGCTATCGTTTCTAGCAGCTCAACTTATTTTCATCAAACTCCCATCTTTTTGGAAGAATACAGGAATTGTATTTGGAAGCGGGATGGCATTGTTTGTATTGTAATAAAAATGAAAGAGGCTTTTTCTTTGCTGAGAACTTAGCCCTTTATTTTGGTTTAGTGTTACATAATACTAAGATGACTTTGCTGCTCAAAATCATATAACGTGTCATAATTTAATAGAGACTCACTATATCTTGCCTTTACTCAATGAAATTCATCGTTGCATGCAGGTTGAAGTTACTCAGTTAAAGGAGGAATTGATTGAGTTGCGGAATTCGGTAAGAGGTTTTATGTTCTTATCAACCCAGTAAAGCTATAATACTATATGTGGCCATAAAAGGTTTTTAGGTGGCAATTACTTTTTGCTTATAAATGGACCTTCTTTGCATGCATTTTTTCTGGCTTAGCAATTGTCAACTTTGTTGTTTTAAGCCGAATGTCTGGCAGTTCTCTCTTCATATAATTTTATTGGCTCCGTATATGTCTGCTAAATATTTTGTTTGATCTTCAGTTGGAAGAGTTAAAGAAAGATGAAGGCAAGGTGGGCAAAAAGATACGGAATGATGTGCCAGATGATCCAATTGATATTCAACGTAGAGAAAAAGTAAAAGAAGCTATGCTACATGCATGGAATTCATATGAGAAATATGCTTGGGGCCAGGATGAACTTCAGGTACCACATTTCCTTTCAAGTAAATACACTTTCTTCTAATAGATCTGAATGAAATAGATAGACAAGTGCATGATGAAATCCGTTTCTTTTGTGGTACTTTATCTTGAATTAACACATGCATATTTCTTTTGAGCATGCTATATTTATTTATTCCCCCAGTCATACTTAGTGTACAGTGGTAGTAACAGGAGCAAGAAATTCTTTTCTATTGAGACATTTTTCTTTTTAAATAGGTTCAATATAATTCAAACAATCATGATGGTAAGAACTAAACATCAGGGTAGTTGAAATATTAATTACCCTTTACCTCGAGTAACTTTTGTATTCTTATTTTCTTTTAGTTGTGCATGCTCTCTCTCACATGCACAACATACCTGTTATTAATTTAGTTACTTGTAAGATAGTGATTGCGGTTTTAGGATGAGCAGACTTTGTGATTTCCTAGATTGAGTTGATGTTTTAGTAGCACGTTTTATCCTTGCTGTTTTGTTTTCTCAAGGATACCTTCATCCTCTTTTTCATGTGATTGATTGACAATCGATGAAATGGTCTTTCTTATATATATATATATATAAATCTTTTTTTCCCCCTATGGATAGACTTGGGATATATTTTTGTGTTTAAATAACATTTCGGTAAGGGTTCTTGGTGTGGTAGACAGAACATAGTTCATGGGGTTGAGAGAGACAATTTTAGTGGAATTGGAGTTAGAAGAGCGCCGGAAGATTTTCTAGACTTAATAATTGGCCTTCGACCAATGAAAAGTGATCTAACTATTATGGGCCATAGACGAGCCAGAGCTCTCTGGATGCTTTGCTCGAGGATTAGACAGCAGTCAACAGGAGGAAAACAAAAAAGCCCCAGCAAGACTTAGTTTTCCTGCAGAATCCCGCGCTCATTGAGAAGATTCTTGTTGCCAGCTCAACAATTTGGAAAGCACAAATGTATTTTTAAAGAGAAGGACAGTTATTTTCTTGAGAAAATAAAACCCTTTGACTAGAAATTTACTAAACAATTGCCCACAAATCCAATGCCCTTGGTAGAAAACAAAGCGCTTGAAAAGCACGAAAGTTCACTTGTTAAATGGGTTATAATTGAAGATTCACAAGTTATATGTCCTTTTTTTATTGCTGTAATCTGTGAAAGGATATTTCTTATCAAAACTCTGTTTTTTTCCTTTGGTACTTGTGCTTTAGTATTACATATTTCATTATAGAAGTTCCAGGACTAATGTCATTATTTGCCCCAATACCAGCCACAGTCCAAGAGTGGTGTCAATAGCTTTGGTGGTCTTGGAGCAACACTAGTAGACTCTCTTGATACATTATACATCATGGGTCTTGATGAACAATTCCAGAAAGCAAGAGAGTGAGCGAATGCTTTCTATCTTTTTCCTTAATGTTCTCAATACGCAAGCCTTATATTATATATATAGCATTGGATGATACTTTTGTATAAGTCCAAATTTGATTATCATGCTCATGTTCTTTGAAGACAATGACTTTTGATTCCACAGTAATCAAGTAGGCATTCCATATTCATTCTTGCTTCTCTTATTTTCATTACTTTTTTTTTTTTTTTTTCAAGTCATCTTCTTTTTACATACTTAATTTTAGAAGTTCGCATGTAATTTTGCATGCAGTGTAAGATGTTATTCTATTCTTGTTTTATCATTATGGTCAGATTTCTTGTTCATAAGTAGTGTGATATTCTTGGCAGGTGGGTTGCAAATTCATTGGACTTTAACAAGAATTACGAGGCTAGTGTCTTTGAGACAACCATAAGGTTGCATTATAAGGTTTATAATGTTTTTGAGTTTAATTGTTTTCTTCTCAATGAACCAAGTTGTTATTGGCTGGTAGTTTTGCTAGATCTCACTGACACCTTCAGATGCTTTTTTCTGACTATTTTTTGGGCTCTGTTTTCACTGAGATCCAGAGTTGTAGGTGGACTTCTCAGTGCATATGATCTTTCAGAGGATAAAGTGTTCCTCGACAAGGCTAAAGATATTGCAGACAGATTGCTGCCAGCATGGGATACACCTAGTGGTATCCCCTACAACATTATTAACTTGGCACAGGGAAGGCCACACAACCCCGGGTGGACTGGGGTAAGTAGTTAACCTTACATAGACATGCATCCGATCTGAACATCTCCAACTGCTTAAAATGGACTATCGAGTTTTTGTTGAATGTTGTGCTGACATTACAAGTAGAAATTTTTCTTATGGTAGTGTCAATACATGGAACCTTGTCTGAACCACCATATCACTAAGATCACCTAGAAGGCCCTAGGTTGTTTGCGTATGGAAATATCCTTGCAGTTGCTGACGAAATTTTCTGCCTCTTTGCGGGCTTCAGCGGATAAAGCCTTCAAGTACTTTCCCTTTTTACTGATTGTACCGAGCTGGAAAGATGTGATGGGGGCATAGGGGGAGTCAGGATTGCTTGGGTCTCCTTCTTCCCCGTTTTCAGTTTTCCTACATGTATTTCCTTTCTTTTTTCTCTTTATTTCTAGTTCTTCTCTGAGGATACCTTATTCTCTTCCTTATATAGTTGTGTTAACAATCAATAAAAGGAGTTTTTCTTATAAAAAAACAGTTTGAGTCCACTGCATTCCCTATATATTTTGAACATTAATTTCTAGCTGTTAACTGAAACCCTGGAATTTGGTTCTGGTCGTCGCTAGAGTTTTATTTCGGAAATCTGCATTACGAAGTTCAAGTTCCTGTCTGTGTGCACACAAGTATCTGTTTTGTGCTTATTCTCAAATTTATTTTGAACTGTAATTTACAGTTGAGTATTTAATTAATCTGGAATCACAATCGTTTGCTTCTAGGGTGAAAGTATCTTGGCAGATTCTGGCACGGAGCAGCTGGAATTCATTGCTCTTTCTCAAAGGACCGGGGACCCAAAGTACCAACAAAAGGTCAGTACCTATCGTGCAACCAAAATGCTTTCTTTTCACCCATCCTTCAGCTGTTTTTCCTCTTTTATTTATTTATTTATTTATTTTATTTTTAATCATGATTTAATGCACATTAATGTTACATATTCTCTAGTATTCAGTTCATTGTATCTGGCATTTTGTGAACTAGTGCAATAATGTAATCTCTGTTTGTGGCAATGATTAACATCTTCTGTCTCCATTAAGAACCGGGCTTGCTTGACTAAGCATTGTAGTTTAGGGGGCACAGGCCAATGGTATTGCTTGTAATGTAGCGGTTAATTTAATCAATCGCATGTTGATTTTCCAGGTTGAGAAAGTTATAACACAGCTCAATAACATATTCCCTGATGATGGTTTGCTTCCTATTTACATTGACCCTCATAGAGGTTCAACATCGTACTCCCCCATCACCTTTGGTGCCATGGGAGACAGGTATTACTCTATTATCATGAGTTTTTTTCCCTCAATTGTATTTTTTTAAAAGAAAATCACGTTATCTTATATTTCTATAACCTGAAATTTCTTAACACGACAGCTTTTATGAATACTTGCTCAAAGTTTGGATACAAGGGAATAAAACTTCAGTTGTAAGGCGTTATAGGTAAGTAGCCTTTTGGTTTATTGTAATACAAAATTGTTTATCTGCACCGCATGAAAAAAGGACAATTGTATAATGAACTTAATGTCTTAAATCTTACAATGGCAACAGAAAAGAAGTTTTAGTCACTTTGCTATGATTTTCATGCTTAGGTAATAGACAACAGTTCAAAATTTGAATTGAAATTTGAAATAAATCCGATAAGGTTAAAAAATATCATTCCAGTCATTTTACCTTAGTCCCCCTACCAAGCTCAAAGTGTGTCTTTTGCCAATTGGGATGGCCTTTTGCAATTTATCTTTAACTCCCCCTTGATCAATTTTTGAACCAAAATTGATCAATAATAACAATCTTACTGGTTTATCGTATAGATATTGGTGATTCAGAAAGTTTTGTAGAAATTTGCAATTTCTTTTTATTTAGTATCTTTTTTATTTTTAAATTTAGTCCCGCATGTCAATGCCATATCATCTTCTTATAACTATGTATTCAATGTTTTCGGCACTTGTTTTCTGTTATTTTGTTCCATTAATCCAAATACAATTGAATCATGTTTCCTGCCGTCCTTTATTAATTATTTTCCCTTTTCTTTTTTGGAGTTCCTCTTGATATCAAATTTTTTTCGGGTTCTTGAAATAGGGAAATGTGGGAGAAGTCAATGAAAGGTTTGTTAAGCTTAATCCGGAGAACAACACCATCATCGTTTACATATATTTGTGAGAAGAACGGGGATTCATTGACAGACAAGGTGAATTTTGTCTACAACAGCAGTAATGCCCCATTAACCATTGAATACAATGTTTATTTTCGTTTTCATGCCTAATTACTTGCAGATGGACGAGTTAGCATGCTTCGCTCCAGGAATGATTGCTTTAGGATCATCAGGTTATGGTCCTGATGAATCTCAGAAGTTTTTATCTCTTGCTGAAGAGGTATCATCCATAATTGAAAACTCATATATGCGTACATCCGTGCTATGCACATCTGTTTGTAGTCTGGTTTGAGCTCTTTTTTTACCTAATAAACAGAATGATATTTTATTGAAACCAATATTTACGGATGCAGAAAATATGCCTAAAACAGACATACCAGATATAGCTTGTTTACCTTTTTTGGCGGGTTGATTCAATTAAACAAGTTGTTTTCTTTAACAGCTTGCTTGGACGTGCTATAATTTCTACCAGTCGACACCAACGAAATTAGCTGGAGAAAATTATTTCTTCCACGTTGGGCAGGTTTGTTATCCTTTTTTATTCTTTTCTAAATAAGATATTTCTGTAGTACATTGATCCTCATGTGAAATTTACTTCTACCATCTTCTATTGTTTTCATATCTCCAAATTTATCAGGATATGAGTGTGGGTACATCGTGGAACATACTGAGACCAGAGACAGTTGAATCACTCTTTTACCTATGGCGCGTAACGGGAAACAAGACATACCAAGAGTGGGGTTGGAATATATTTCAAGCATTTGAAAAGAACTCCCGCATCGAGTCAGGATATGTTGGACTGAAAGACGTATGCGCTCTTCAATCCCATGACCAAATACTCGATGTCTAGTTTTCCAATCTCTGTTCTTATGCATGTCTTTTAGATCAACCTTGTAGGGTGAAACTTTAGTTCAAAAGCTAGTCACTTTGATGGAGCAATGGTTTTCTTTGAGTATGCTTAAAAAGACATTTTTTCCTTACAAATTGGAACTAATTACTGATTGTTTAGCTGTAACTTTTATCTTGTAACTAAAACTATTCTTGCTCCCTTCCCCGACTTTTCGTTAACTTTTTGGTTGTGGTTGTTATCAGGTCAACAGCGGCGTGAAAGACAACATGATGCAGAGCTTCTTTCTTGCCGAGACCCTCAAGTATCTCTATCTTCTTTTTTCACCTCCTTCAGTCATTCCATTAGATGAATGGGTTTTCAACACGGAAGCACACCCCTTAAGAATCGTCCCACGACATGACGGACAGGATTTCAAAAACACAGGTGAGAAACAAAAACCAAAGCTGAAGTTACGTGGCAGGAAGGAAGGCCGATCACGGGATTAGTAGCCATTTGTTTTTGGTGCTCATTGTTTCTGGTGAACCGCTTCAAATTCGGGCATTTAAGTAGATGAGCGAAAATGATTCAGTAATATTAGCTCTTGAAATTCACGGTTGAGCTCTTCTATTAAGAAATAATGGTGGGAGCTCAACAATATTCTCTTGGTAGAAATATTGTATTCATATGGTAAAGCTTGTCTGCCCCCCTCCCCTGTTTTTTTACACTGAGAATGGATATGTAACATAGTTGATAGGTTATTTTCCAGTAATTATCTCCCTTAAAAAGAGGATTCCCCCCCCTATGTCTTCCCTTTCGGATGGACATCGATTTGTTATTTTGGTCTAAACACAATTTTCCTCAAAATTTTTGGATCTTGATTGAGAACTTGAGGTGCATCTTGTACACTTATAATGTCGTGTAACTTTTATTGGATTGAAAATTATCCAGTTTGCTATGGCAGAGCTTCGTGTGGAATTCCATTCCCTTGGCAAAAATAAATAAAGGTCTTTAAAGACTTTGGTAATGATGTTTCGATGTCATTGTTATTGAACCTTTACAGAAGGAGCTAATATATAGAATTAACTTTACAATAAAAAAGGAAAGAAGGGGGGAAAAAAAAAACGGATATACATGAGTAATCAAATACACACACACCTAACTAATCTACCAGAAATAAGATACAATCTGATTCCTAAAAGATAGAAGAGAATATAACTGAATATATATATATATATATATATATATATTTTTTTTTTTAAACTGATTTATTGGAGTTAGTTGTAAATAAAATATTTGATTAGTCAAATAGTCAAATCTTTCAACACTCCCCCTCCAACTGGTTCAAAGGTATCCAACAATCCCAGCTTCCTCACTGCTGATTAGAATGTATAATCGGACAAACCCTTGGTAAAAACTATCTGCTAGCTGCTCCTTAGACAGGTATATAAGGCATTCAAAATGCTCCATTCTCCAATTTCTCCTTGATGAAATGTCTATCAATTACAACATGTTTAGTTCTATCACATGAGACGGGATTGTTAGCTATGTTGATAGCTG
Source organism: Ficus hispida (assembly GCA_025413025.1). Classification (NCBI taxonomy): domain Eukaryota; kingdom Viridiplantae; phylum Streptophyta; class Magnoliopsida; order Rosales; family Moraceae; genus Ficus; species Ficus hispida. The sequence goes on along the minus strand of CM046371.1, from coordinate 15,973,886 downwards.
CTTTGCTGTCTGAGTATAACTTTATAGGTCCCTTGGCTACAATCTTTAATTCTGCCAGTAACTTCTTCAACCACAAGCTCGCACATTCCATGTGCTATTGCCCTATACTCTGCCTCAGCACTGCTCTGGGATCCACGGATTGCTTCTTTCTGTGCCACATTACTAGATTTCCACCAACAAAAGTACACATGCCAGAAGTTGATCTCCCATCATTGATTGAACCATCCCAATCACCATCCGTGTATGCTTCCACCTGAATTTCTCCTTTCTTTTTAAAAAGAAGTCTCTTACCATGTGATATATATATATATATATATATATATATATATAGAAGTTTTCTGTATAGTGTCTCCAAGTGCTCCTCTTTTGGGGAGTACATGAATTGGCTCACCATACTAATAGAGAAGGTTATGACTTATGTTTGGTCTCGTATGAGATAAATAGATGAACTTACCCACTAGCTTCTAATATCTTGCCACCACTGTTGGTTTCCCCTCTTCTTTGAATCCATTTTTATGATTGAAATATATTGATGCCCAAAATTTGATAGGCTAGAGCCCAACTCGTATCCCATGAGGTGGACCTAACGCAGTACGTTGACCCAAGTTACATTTTGAAGATCTTTAGTGGGTTGTGGTTTGGAAGGTTGATGAGCAAGAATGAACTTATTCATTCGGTCCAATTAGATTGCTGGTCTATTTTGAAGGCTTTAAGCATTTAAAGAATTAGAATAATGTGAGTTGTACATAACCTTAAAAGTACTTAAAGATACCTAGCTAAATTCCCTTAGTCCAAACAAAGCCTATATAAAAACCATTAAGGCCAATTAAGATTCAAGAAATATTCCTATATTACTCCCTTTTTTTTTTTTCCCCTCCAAAGGAAAGCATAAATGTGCTCAACTAAATGTCATTTATTCACCCTTTAGGAAAGTCTTTTCCCAGTTGAAAGCGTCTCCCATACGAGGAAACACTTGAAAAAAAGCCCTCTTGAGGTAGCAGAGTGGCTAGCTACCTCCCTAGGTGTTTCTTGCCTAGAAAACCCACTTTGACCGGATTCAAATCCCATAGGAGGGAATTTGTCTAGCTTTTGGAGCTTACCACATCTAGAACACTAAGAAACTATGGACAAATAGACTCCCCAACTATGAGCTTCGATGGGAAAATCTCTAAACTAAGGGTATTCATCGAATCTGCCAACCTACTCAATCTTATCTAATCTATTGGATTGGATTGAATTGAGAGACTAACAGATTGGTTACAGATTGGCAAAATCTCAATCCGAATATCACAAATTGGATTATGGATTGAGACCTAAATTGTATAAACCGATCCGTGAGCACCCCTACTCTAAACCATGGCCATGAAAAAAGACCCTCTCTAATATACGATAACTTCTAGTGACAACTTCGATAGCGAAGATCCTCTGATTTAGGCATCCTCAATAATGCAATCACGTCGATACCCTTCATTCCTACTCTAAACATACATCCACCAACATACTTAGCATACCAACAACCATCTACATAAGTGACAAATTCAGCATTTACATATAGTGGAAGCATAAATAAAGGAAAAATGTATAAACTAAAATATTAGAAAAATCGAGTAAAACTTTGAAATAAAATAACATATTGTAATAGACAACTGTTCTCGACAAATTTTCAGACTTTGATTAGAACAAATGGACTGCTCGTCCTCTTCTTCTTGCATCCGCTTTAGTGTAAACAAAGCCTTTTTTATATGAAAAAAATAATACAAATGGACTAAGAATAGTGTTAGCAAAAAAAAAAAAAGAGAGAGAGATAGAGAGAGAGAGAGAATCCAACTAGTAAAGAATGTATTAGAAATACCGTTGCATAATAAAAGTGCCCTTTGAGAGGGAATGAATAGACATAAATATTGCAATCAAAGGTCCAAACCCAATTTTAAAAAATGGGAGGGTGAGAAAGAAATGATTAGGAGTGAACTTCAAAACACGGTTTATTTACATAAATGTCTAAATTGAAAACTATAATTTAAAAAATGTCAACTTTTTTTTTATTGACATGAACGTCTAAATTGATACTTATAAAGACGATATTATCATTTTATTAAGAATTGAAACTAAACAAATAAAGAATTGATTAAAAAATGAAAGAAATAATCTCTAAAAAAAATGTAAAACTGAACAAATATTTTATAAAAGGAAAAAAGATCATTTTACTTGCTTTATTATTAAGAAAAAAGGACCATAGCTCATATTAGTTGTATGATACATGAAAAAACAATCATTATAATAAATAATTGGTCATTAAAATAAAATTCACAATGAACATATAAAAAAATTAAATGGATATTGTAAAGAAACACTTTAAAACCCAAAAAAAAAAAAATTCATAATGATATAGAAATACCATATAAAAAAAAAAGGCAAAACATATTTTGAAAAAACATCACAATGATATAATAGTTATCATAAAGAAATAAACAATTTCATCACATATTGAGACTTTAGAAACTAACTATTAGAACAATACCAATAATAATAAAATAAATGAACAAATTATCACAATAACATAACAATTATCATAAATAACCTAAGTCATATTAAAAAAATAGGTTTATAAGAAATCTAAATCATACTTAAGAAAAATATTTTTAAAAAACCTAATTATACTAATAAGCCATCACTCTAACAAAGAAATAATAATTAAGATAAAAATACAATAATGATGAACAAATAAGGAAAAAAAATATGAATTATAAAGAAGAAAAATACGTTAGATATAGTAAAATAACAAAATAGGTACTACAAGCAGTTGTTTTTTTTTAATGGATATTTATATAATATTATAAAAAACGGACATATTTTAAAATGAGACTCTAAAAATAAATTTCTTGTGCAATTATTTCAAAAAACAAAGGATAATCAAGGCATTGAAAAGTTTCAAGTAAAAAAGGAAAAAAAGAGTAAAAAAATTGAGAAATGTGTAAGGGAGACAAACATGTAGGTGCAGAAGAAATATACAACTTATATATAGAAAGGTGTAAGAGTTAAAAAAAAAAAAAAAAAAAAAAAAAAAAAAAAAAAAAAAAAAAAAAAACCGAATGAAGTCTGCACTTGGTGGCACAAAACCTAAATAGAGAGAAATATTTATTGAGAAAAAGAACGCTATTTGAGTTATGAGAGTACGAAGTGATAGGGGTTGTTTAAAAAAATGTTTTACAAGTTCAGAGCGGATACGTGCCCCACTAGGGCATATGTGGCTCCACGCCAAAGCTTCACCTAACTTAGCTAAGAGAAAAGACCATCTCTAACTCAAATCATTCCATTGACGAAGGAACACTCAAAGTATAAAGTCACTCTTAGACACTGTATATTTCAAATCTTACCCACAACTCATATCAAATAATACAAATCCAAATCAAAATCCTCATATTAGCCATATAAAACCTTCTATTTACCAAAACCAATATCTCTTCACAAACCACTCATATTACTCTCCCACATTTTATGCGCATCGAACGATCTCTTTTATTAAGAAGTCTTCATCCATATAGGACTGGAATCACAACGGGTGTCACCCTCGAAACCCTGTACCTCGAGGTCATCCGAGTTTAGCTCATCCCAGCTGGGATCAACATTGCCGCTTGCAAGGCATAGCACTCCGAACATACCTACTAGTTTTTTAGGTGTTCGACCTCTTGACATAACTCATAATATCTTTGGCAGCACATTGCATTGACGTCAACTAGCTGCCAGTTAGACCAACTGAAGTAGGCCATGAACACCCACCTTTCACATCAACACGGCCTTCACAAATGAGCCTCATCAAGATCTATAGGAACATCAACATGGCCTTCACGAAAGAGCCCCATCAAGATCTATAGGAACATCAACAGGTCTACTTCCTAACATACCAACTTTTTCAAGTAGGTCAATCACATACTTCGTTTACATAACAACAATTTCTTTACTATACCAAGCAACCTCCATGCCAAAGAAGTATCTAAGAGCCCCAATATCCTTTATTTCAAACTCTCTAGCCAGCACTAGCTTTAGTATTTATATTTTTTCGTCATTTCTAGTTATACTGATATTGTCTACGTATACAACTAGAATTACAACTATCTCTCTCAATGAGTGTCGGAAGAATATAGGTGATCCGTCTGACTCTGACCATAACCAATAGGTTTAATAGACTTTGAAAATCAATCAAACCATGCATGTGGTGACTGCTTCAGCTCATGTAATTATTTTTTCAGCTGACAAACTACATTACTACTATGATATCTTAAAAACTTGGTGAAACTCGCATAAAAGCTTATTCTTCAAGCTCTTCATTCAAAAGCATATTTTAAACATCAAGCTGGTGAAGTGACTAGTTTATGTTGGCCACTAATGATAAAAGCACTCTCACAGTGTTCATCTTTGCAACCAAAGTAAAGGTCTCCTAATAATCTATCCCATACAATTAAGTGTACCATTTTTCTACTAACCTTGCCTTGTAATGTTCCACTATACCATCTATATTACATTTTACGGTGAAAACCCCTTTACTGTTAGGATTACGCTCTAAAGTGAGAATTTATTCATGGATATCAGATATTTATTTATCAATAAAGATTATGTATTTATTTATTTATTTATTTATTTCATATATCGGATACCCTGGATTCTTTTATTGGTATAGATTTTTTACAAGTAAATAGCACCAAGATGAAAACTATGATTGTTGGAAAAACTTTATTAATGAAAATCTATCACCAAAAGCTAGGATTTCATGTTAAATCATTAAGAAATTTTGACAAGAATGCATACCTGAATCCATTGAAAAGCAAAATTAGGGTTATCAGTATTCTACGTCAAAACCTTTTTTTCCTTTATAGAGAGAAAACCTAATTTCACTCAATGATTAGATATGAGAGATTGTATAATATATAAGTTTAGACTGGGGCATAACCTATTTAATAAACCTTAACCGATCACTTTTAATGTCCTAAACAAAATAGATAACTAATAATCTATAATTAATTGATAAATGAATGTACACTTTATATATAACAATATTTCACTTGAATCATATATATCACTTTACAATTGTACAATATTAAATAACTTTAATGAGCTCAATATTTGCTATCTTCACTAAGTAACATCTCTAAACAAACTAGTATATCAATTATATCAATGTAGGATTAAAGCGATATTCGTTCATTACATATTTCATTACTAGATCCATTAATGGTCACATATGTCAATATAATCAACAAATAGATCAAGAATGGATACTTAGCATGAAATTTCATACAGTGTGATCCCTTAACATGACTATTTCTAACTAGTCCAACTTTACAATTCAAAAGAGTTCATCAATATACTTTCCAGACTTTATGCATAATTGCAACTGAAAGAATATAACTTTACGTTATAGTTTTTAATAAATAAATAAATAACAATGTTTTTAATAAGAAAAATATGTCAATTACAAATAAACATCAAGAAATAAACTCTCATTATACAAGAATATCATCAGGATGAACTACACCCATGCAAACCACATGCTCGTGAAATACCACCCTTAGTAAGCGGATCCGCAATCATGAGATTTGTATTGATATATTCAATAGACACATGAAAACTCTGAATTCTCTCCTTACCAACAAGAAACTTTATTGATATATACTTTTATTTTGACGAACTTCTATTGTTCTTAAAAGCCCCTTGACAAGCACAAAACATTGGAGACCAAGTGTAGAAGTTCTGATTACTATTCACTGTTGTTGCTACTCTAAAGAATATAATTAATCACAAATATGTAATTACAATAAAATTAACATTTTGAATAATCTATAATAGCAACTTAAACACAATCTTTAAAAAAAAAATACATCTTACCACGCAAGAACAAATGAAATCCAACCTAAAAAGCAAGAAATATTTTTTTCAATATGTAATAAAGATTTAACTATAAAATGCTTATAAATTAAAAAATAAATTATACATACCCCATGCTTGGTTAAGTTTTGTCTTGATGTCAGATGTGTATTACAAATGCTGCACATATATATTTCATAAACATGGTTTTGTAAAACTATAGTTGGTAAATACATATTATATATGAGCGCCTTATCTGTGTTGTTGATGAGTCCCTTGTTCGTGCTATTGTTAATGATCCCCTTGCCATTGTTGCAATTGATCTCCTTGTCCTTGCTATTGATGAGGCCTTTGTGGGGCGCCCAAGTTCCGACCCTAATGCTAGTTTACCACCATTTGGCCCACCCCTAATATTAATTTGAATAATCAATCTGTATGGACCACCTTGACTTTCAGGTTTGTTTACATTTAATGGTTGTATCTTTCAAGAGATGAGTGAGAGATATGAGAGTTTTTGTTTTCTTGTTAAACAAGATTTAAGTTGATGGCGTTCTAAAAAGTAGCTTAAGGTTTTTAAGAAAAAATGATAATGGGGGCTCAACAATTTTCTCTTGGTGGAAATGTCATATTAATATTGTAAAAGCTTGTATGCCCCATTTTTTTTTTTTTTTTTTTACTAAGATGGATATGTAATAGTTGATAGATCATTCTCCAGATATTACCTCCATTAAAAGATGTATATTTTTTTTCCTAGGGCTTCCCTTTTTTATGGATGCCCATTCGTTATTTCGGTTGATAAAGTTTTTCCTCCTAATTTTTAGATTTTGATTGAGAACTTAAGGCGTATCTTGTACACTTGTAATGTCGTGTAATTTTATTAAATTGAAAATATCCACTTTGTTATTGTAGAGCTTCATGTCGAATGAAATTTCCTTTAGCAAAAATAAATAAATAAAATAAAAATAAAAAATCTTATGATCATATTGCCATAATTCCTTATGTCACAGTGATCCCTTGTGTATGATAAGAAAATTAAATAATAGAATAATACATGAAATGGGCAAAATGAAAAAAATAAATGACGTTTGTTTCCGAGCACTTAATGGAATAATAATATTATGGGGGAAAAGAAAAGTCTTCCTTAGTAATTTGTGAGATTATAAACAAATTAATTAAATGGATGCTTGATAACTCTATGAAATAGAGTTATTTATCATATTTTTAAGCTTAATAGTTTTCAATGTCTCAATTTAAAGTGTGCCAGTTTTTAGTATTTTATATAATCTTAGGTAGTTTTTCTTTAGTTGAAAAAGGTTGATAATTGTGGAGAACTCTGGTCCTAATCATGAACTCAGTCTTCAAATTAAAAAAAAAAAAAAATGTTAACTATGTGCTTTGCCATTCAGGAGGTCCAAGTGAAGAACTGGTGATGGCATGCTGGAAAAGCAAAGGCAATGAAATGGGAAGCTGAAATACACCTGATCCTACAACGATACTGCAGCAGCGAAGAAGCAGCCAAAAGCGCATGCTAATGTAGTTCTTTCTTTACAGCTGGTAGTTGGTCCACTTGACAACTTTGTCAGAATAGGATAGTTGTAAGACCGTACTACTAAGGTGGCCACCAGCCTTGGCTATTGGAAGGACACGTGTAACTAGGGCACCTCAACTTGCCCTAGTATAAAAGGTTAAGAAAGGACTGTATGAAAAAAAGAGGAGTGGAGGCAGGCGCACGAACTCTTAAAAAAACAAGCTGTGAGAGGAAATTAAGAAAATGAGAAAGGTACACCAAGACAAAAGGGAGAGAGATCTGAAACTTCAGAGGCGAGCGGTGCAGCATGGCCCTTGGACTATTGGCTCGGCAAGTAGACGCATGATAGCACACACGCTCAGCTCAGGATTTTCTAATTTTAGCTCACCCAATCCTTTTGGATTTTCTTCACTCTCTCTGTGAACCATGAACCCACTAGTTATGATTGTTATTTTTAATTTCATTGAACTGAACATGAACTAAATTTTTTTAGCTAGGATTATTGATGGAACCGAAGTTGTAATAAAGATTTAATTGTTATTTTAATTGCTTGATAATTTTCATCTTGTTTATTTAAGTGTGCTGTATGTTTAATCTCTATTGATTGCCTGGCCATCAGTTGGTGGAGAACATAAACTAAAATTAATTATGGAAAGTTTGGTTTTAGTTAGATTTAGCTTGGATAATACAAGTAAATGGTATAGGAATATATTATTACCTTGTACAACCCAGTAAAATTGGTGTTTAACTTTAGGTTTTGAAAACTGAAACATATAGGAATATGTTGATTTTGGTTTAAGAAACTGAAGATATAAATCATTCGGAAGAGGATTATGTAGAATTTTAGGTTAACTGGATTAATTTTGCTATAGCATTACTACAACATTCATAGTCAGATTTGCAATTGAGGCAAAATCAGTAATTCTAGCTTACACCCACCATTGATTCACAGTCTGTAGCTTAGATCTTGTTAAGTCTTGCCCTTTTTTTGCATTTTAATCACACCCATTTATTTTCATCATTTATTACAAATTTTAGTACTTAATTTACTATTCAAATTATTTTTGAACATTTGGTTTCTGTAATTAATTTTTAATAATTCAATTCCTGTAGAGATGATACTTTACTCACAACTATATTACTTGTTCGAATACGTACACTTACGTAGATTTATTTGTACACAGGTTTTTGGCGAACAATGCCTATGAATAAACAACTAGCTAGCATGTCAATCTTGAACTTATTCATTATTAGCTAATTTAAAATGAGCTATATTTTCAAACATAATCAGTGAACATAAAATAAAATAATATCTCTACTAACATTTATATTTGTGATGGGACATTAGAATTTTGTATTCAGTCAACTCTTATAATCCTAAAAGAAAAACTTGTATCACAAGAACTATATAAGTCGAAGCACTGTAATAAGAAACATATACATGAATACAATCGTGTATGATATCCTCAACTTTCTACTGTATTTTTAGTTATTTTCAAACATTTTCATTCAAAACCATTATGGGCCCCCCTCAACTGTAAAATCTAACTTAGTATTTGATAGGACGTGTGTTTCATGGACCCAGTTTCGTTCGAGTCGTAATGAGTATTTTTTATTAAAAACATCGTGTCTTAAGGGATGCCATCACTAATATTTGGGTCTACTAGTCCCTTCCACGTCCATAGCCTACACATGTAGTAAGTCATGTTCCACATTTTATTTTAAAATAGAACAATATGGATACAATGGCTTATACTTTTGTAAATATGCTCATGAAACAATAATTTCCTTTATAAATGTATAAATCATTCTATTAATTAATAAACATAAAATAGGTATATAAAGTACATAATCATATAGATTCAATAATTATACTATTATTTTTGTGCTGATAGAATTTAAGAATCTACTTATATTGTACTTCTATTACTATGGTTTATAAGACGGTCTTTATCAACTAGTAAGTTCGGTCTATAAACTCATAATATGATTTTGATACCACATCACTCTAGAGTCCTAAATGTTCAAGTAGAATTTATAAACTAAAGGAGTTGCGAAGCTAGTAATTTCAAGTTCGTCTATGATATTTAATAAAAGAAAAATAAGAAAATTTATATAGATATATGGTTGATCTCCTGTCTGATACCGAATGATATCCAGCAAAATCATCATTCCTTCTCTTTTATTATTATCTTTTTACTTTTGGAGACCATAAAGACAATTATATTGGTAAGGTATGTTTTTATCGTTGTTTGGTGATGATGATTTCTATTATCTCTTGTTTTGATAGTCAATATGTCTCCGATGAAATTTCTTTTGCAATACAATTAGTTATGAGCAATCGATGATCATGTTGGTATTGTTAACAATGTCTACAGTAATAGTTATAGTATTGGTTTGAGATTGAGATTGAGATTGTGGTCTACGAAATTGGTTGCATTTTAATTTCTATGATTTTTACGAGCACATGTTGATAACAATTTTATCATTTGTTTGAAGCGCATTTTAGGGTTTTTATCTCTTGATTCATGATTTTGGTGGAGTAGTGATTTAATGATTTGATATATTAGAAACATGTTTAGGGCTGTATTTTTGTACGTGTATGAGTCATGTATATTGTGGTGATAATTTTTATATTTTTAATTTTTGTTATTTGTGGGAATTTTCAGATTTGACCGTTACTAGAAATTTTTAGATTTTATGACTAGTTTTTCAAATTATTTTTTAGGATGAAAACTGACTCTGTTTTTAATAAATTTAGTATTATTAAAAAGCTCTGGATGTCTACTTTCATTTGAAACCAGCTTTAGATCGTTGGAGACCTATGTGAATTTTTTCAAAGAGGCAGTGATCTGATTTTCAGTTTCTATAAAATTTTGATGGTCAGATTCGAAACTATTTTTGAGGGTACAAACGGTTTTCATTTTTAATTAATTAAGTACCGTTAGAAAAATATGGATGTCTATTTTCATTTAAAACTATTTCAGTTCATTTGGAGTCTTGTATTAATTTTTATGAATTTTGAAGGGACAAAGGTCTGGCTACCAGTTTTTGTAAAATTTTGTAATTTTATGTAAATATTAGGTTTTTCTGTTTTGATGTTATTGAATGATGAAATAGGTCTATTAGACATTATTATTATATGATAGATGCATTTGATAAATTGTTACAGCCATTTGATAATTTTATTATATTTATTATTTATTACATGAGTGATTCTAAAGATGAGTACTCGAGACCTCAATTACACATCATTATTGTGAAAATTTAAAAAAGTAAAGTAAGATGTTTATGTAAGTATACACTCACCTGCAACATAAATTAAAGAATTGAGATGTATAAATTTTGATGTAGATGATGTTATGATTTTTTTTTTTATATACTTATCTTATAATGACGTTTTGATGAAAAATATATATATGAATGTATATGTATTTTTATGTTTTAAAGTGACATTGTACACCCTTGATAATGATAATGATTATGATGATATTGTTCGGTGAGCGGACTTTTTATCACCGTTGATTTGAGATTTGTTATCCCACTCCTTCCTTTGACTAGCGTGCTTTGACAGTATAATGCCAGGCCTAATATAAAACGGTTTTGAAAGATAAAAAGTTTTTCAATGATGTTTGTATTTATGATGATTATTAACAGGAAAAAATTTATTTACGTTTGTGAGATTTAAATGTCTTACTAAGCCCTTATTTATATAAGTTAATTCATGTTACAGTAGTGGGATGATGTGTAATAAGAAAACAGGAGGAACGATTATGAGATAAATACTTTTAATTTCACATAAAGTTTTGAGACTTTGATTTACTATTATTTTTATTAAAAGATTAATATGAGCTTTCTTAAATTTTATTTCATGATATGGTTTTATATTAATTATGAAGATAATTTTGATAAGGTTAAAAAAAAAAGGTTCTAAAGTGTTCTAAAATTTTCTAGGTAAATTTTTTGATAAGTTGAGAATATCACTTCAAATTAAAATCAAGAGATTAATGTTAAAAAGAGAAGTCAACTAAGACGGTCCGTGAGGGGTCGTTACAGTCTATAATTTTAACGTTTTTAGCTTTCAACTTAACATCTTAATTTTTTTAGGATGAAAACTAAAAGTTTTAAGACTAAAGTTATTATCAAGTTAAATTGTTATTGAATATCAAATAAGTAATCATAAAGAAACTAAAGGTAATTTTTAGAATAAACAGATTAAACGGTAAAGGATCTTGAAAGAATTAAAAAAAAAAAAAAAAAAAAAAAAAAAAAAAAAAAAAAAAAAAAAAAAAAACCCCACTATGAAAGAGAATTTGAGCCAAAAGTATTATACAACCTACATAGTTGAATCCTTTATAGACTAAAACCAATTACTTAGTGACAACAAGCACCCTCAAAGTGATGGAACAACCCGAAGAGGGATCCCTGCAAGCATCATAACTCTTGAACAACTACAATTGCATAATAAAAAAAATCAATCATTTCTCAAATCCACAAGAACTTAATGTTTCTATAACCTTTTTTCCTTTAAGCTTTGATTACAAAAATGAAACGAGCCTTGTGAGACCTAAAGAAGAATGATTTATTAGAATAACATTAATGCTGTAGTTACTTCTAAAGTGTTGGGTTTTTAAAGTTGCATCACAACCCAAAATTATGTGCTTAAACTTTCTTAAACAAAAAGCTAAAATGGTTAGCACACACTTGAAAGTTTCTTAATCTAAAAACTCGTTGGTTGGAAGAAGAGAGAGACTCATTTGAAGAGCTATAACTTTATTAGCTATAGCTCCTAGCTCAAAGAAGATAAAATATTTTATTTCTACGTGTTATATTGTCACCTGCATATTTTTAAACGATCTATTTCATTTTTTTTTTTCCATTATCCTTTTCATCATCATCAATGCTCAACTTGATAACTCCTATTTTTTCCCCTTTGAAATCGCCTCTTCACAAAATCAGATCTCCACTTAAAAGTTTAGTTATCAATATTATCAGAATTATTTGAAAAAATATTGTGAAATTATAAAATTATCGTATTTATGGTTATGGTAAGCAAAATTATAAGAATGCTATGAATTTATGGCATTTTTGTGGACTATGGCATTTTTGTGGTCCACATCCCACCCCCCCCCCCCCCCCCCAAAAAAAAGTCCATTAGGTAATTTTCTTTTTTTAATTATAAAAGAGACCAAGTCGGCCCATATTATTTGGATGGACGGCCCATTTCTCTCTCTCTCTCGCATACATTATAACTTTTGTATGGTATTTGAAAAGAGGGTAAAGACTCAAGAGCCAAGTCGAGAGACATTTCCAACAGCAACAAAAAGAGCAGACCATCTTTTTCCCATTTCGGGCAAAATATAATAAACGAGGAAGAGGAAGAAAAATATTTCTCCCATTTATTTCCTAATCAAAATTTCTCTCTTTCTCTCAACTGAATTGAATTATAAGGAATTGGCCTAAATGGTCTTTAAATTATTAAAGAGATGACAATTTAATCATTTTTTTTTGCCAAGATAATCCTAAACTCTCTAAATTGTGACGATATAGTTTTTTCCGTCTGATTCTGTCAAAAAACTCATGGAATGATCATGTAAGAAGCACATTTTATACATTTATACTTTTTGAATCAAAATACCTTTCAAAAGATGAAATACCTCTTATTTATATCAATACTATAAAAAAAAAATAGAGAGAGAAGAAGAGAGAAAGAGTTGAACTCTCAAACCCAGCCATACCCCCCTGCTATCCCCCTCTTGTTAGAATAAGAAACCGAAATCTTCAATGGAGAAAATCCAATTCATCCAAGATCCACCATGTCAAATCATCAAGAGAATAAAAGCGGAAACATAGTTTGATCCATGAGAATGAGATAATTATGGGTTACGGATCTTCCAATCCAATACGATTTTCCTTAGAGATTACTGATGATGAGATGTCAGAGAGAATATGAATGAATATATCATATGAATAAGGGACCATAACCATTAAAAATAACTACAATAGTTATATTTTTCATATTTCTATTTTGGTCCATCATAAAATTAGAAATATGAATTTAGGTCTCTACACATAATAAACCTATACTATATTTAATGCCAAATGCCCAATAAAAATTAACCTTATAGGCTGAACTTTAAGATAGCTTATAATACACATTTAATTATATATGTAGGCCCACATGTTCAATTATTTTCTAACAATCTCCCACTTGGGCCACATATGTTACCTTACAAAATGTGCATAACTTTGTGAGCACAAAACTTTTGCTATCATGAACGAAGGCATCTCTAAGCAATCCTCTCCATTAATTATATCAATATAGGATCAAAGCGATCTTCTTTACATTTAACGTAACTAAATCCATCAATGGCCACGTATATCGAGATAACCAATTGACATAGATCAAGTATAGATGTGTAGCATGAAAATTACATGCAATGTGATCTAAACATGTCTATTTCAAACTGGTCCAACTTAATTCTTTAATGAGATCAAGTTAAAATAAATCAGAGTGAAAATAAACTGAATCCTTTATTTCTGCAAAAAATATCCATAAACATAAAGTATCCAAATGAAATGAAATAGTATCTAAACACAAACTCCCACTTAATTAGTATATCATCAAATAATACGACACCCATATGAGCAGTGTGCTCATGAAAGGCCTTGGGTGGAAATCCTTTGGTAAGCGAATCCGCAATCATGCAGTTTGTACCAATATGCTCTATAGACACCTGACCACTCTAAACTCTTTCTTTAACAGCTAGGAATTTGATGTCTATATGCTTTGACTTCGAGGAGCTCCTGTTGTTATTGGAATACAAATCTGCTAACTTATTATCACATAACAACTTTAATAGTTTTTCAACACCTTCTAAAATTCGTAGCCCAGTGACAAAATTCCGCAGCCATATTCTATGGTTGGACGCCTCATAACATGCTATAAACTTCGCTGCCATGGTAGAAGAAGCTATGAGTATCTGCTTGGCACTCTTCTAGGAAATAGCTTCCCCAACCAGTAGGTAGATATAGTCTGATGTTGATCTTCGACTCACTTGGCATCCAGCAAAATCCGAATTAGAATATCTAATGATCTCCAGTTCGTCTGATCTCCTCTATGTGAGCATGTAATCCTTTGTTCTTTGTAAATACCTCATAACCCGTTTGACTGCTTTCTAATAATCTATCCCAGGATTACTCAAATATCTGCCAAACATCCTAACAATGTATGTTATATCTGAACGTATACAAACCTGAGCATACATTAGACTCCCAATAGCTGACACATAAGGAATCTTCTACATTTCTTTAACTTCAATATCATTTTTAGGGCATTGATTGAGACTGAACTTGTCTTGTTTAGCAACAAAGGTGTCACCTGGTTTATAATTTTACATGCCAAATCTCTTAAATATTTTTTCGATATAGCCCTTTTGTGATAACCCAAGTATACCCTGAGAATGATTTCGATGTACTTGTATGCCTAATACAAAAGAGGCGTCACCAAGGTCTTTCATTTCAAATTCTTTAATAGAAATATCTTGGTTTCTTGCAACAAGCCTATATCATTGCTCGCAAACAGTATGTCATCGACATATAGTACTAGAAAGATATGCTTACTCCCAATAAACTTGTGGTATACATAATCATCAACTGCATTTACCTGAAAACCAAACAAGACTATTATTTGATGAAATTTATAATACCATTGATGGGAAGCTTGCTTAAGTCTATAGATTGATTTCTTTAACTTACAAACCATCCTCTTTGGGTTTCCTAAAATAAATTTTTTCGGTTGCACCATATAAATTGTTTCATCAATATCACCATTGAGAAACGCTGTCTTTACATTCATCTGATATAACTGAAGATCAAAATGTGCCACAAGTGCTATGATAGTCCTAAAAGTGTCTTTCATTGAAATCAGAGAGAAAGTCTCTTTGAAGTCAATGCCTTCCTTTTGAATAAAGCTCTTTACAACAAGATGATCCTTATATCTCTTTAAATTAACTGTCGAACCTCTCTTAGTTTTAAATATCCATTTGCAACCAATAGGTTTTGTACTTTCAGGCAATGAAATGAGATCCCAAACGTAATTGTCTTTCATGGACTTAATCTCTTCATTCATGGCCTCAATCCATTCTGAGAGTTAGAACTTTGCATGCCTTTGATGAATGTTGATTGGATCTTCTTCTATCACTCCAATGCCATCCTCATGTTCTTGGAGAAAGATTATGTAGTCATATAGAATCGCATTTCTCCTTTCTCTTGTAGATCTCCTCAATAACATTTGTTTTTGAGGCTATTGAGTTTGCTCTTCAGGAATAATTACTTCATCTTGTGTGGGGAGTTGTTCAATCTTGTCTTGATGTTCTGAACTTGCTACTTAATCAATGTTAAGAATAGAAACCTGATCATTGTCAAAAACAATTGTAGGAATAGAAACAGATTCCTCTTCAAAGACAAAGTCTTTAACCTTGTTTCTCCCCTAAAACTCAATATCCTTAAAGAACATTGCAGTTCCCGTCTCGAAAATGAACTTAGTAGTGGGATTATAAAACTTGTAACCCCTTGATCTCTCAGAGTATCCAATATAGTAGCAGCTTATTGTTCTGAAATCCAGTTTCTTTTCATTTGGCCTATAAGGCCTTGCCTTAGTTGGACATCCCCAAATATGAAAATGCTTCAAACTAGGCTTTTTGCCTATCCAAAGCTCATAAGGGGTTTTGGTTGCTGCTTTAGTTTGTATTCTATTAAGTATATAAGCTGTAGTCTTTAGTGCTTCTCCCCAGAGAGATTCTAGCAAGGTGGAATGACTAATCATACTGCTTACTATGTCCTTAAGTGCTCTATTTCGTCTCTCAGCTACACCATTCTTTATAGGGGATCCCGGCAAGATGTACTATGGGACTATGAGACTATTCCGTATTCATCTAGGAATTTAGCAAAGGGCCCTAGACATTGTTCACCTAATTCGTCATATCTGTCATAGTACTCACCACCACGGTCAGATTTAACTCTTTAATTCTTTTGCTGAGTTGGTTCTCAACTTCAGCTTTATAACACTTGAACACGTCCATTGACTGGGACTTCTCATGAATGAGATATAGATAGCCATAACGTGAGTAATCGTTTATGAACGAAATGAAATGTTGTTGACCATTACAAGAAGCTATAGAAAATGGTCCACAAATATCCGTGTGAATTAGTTCTAAGACATCCGAAGCTCTGTTGGTACCTAATCTCCTCATATTTGTTTGTTTCCCTTTAATACAATCAACACAAATCTCAAAGTCTGTGAAATCAAGGGAATTAAGAATCCCATCGGACACAAGTCTTTCGATTTTACTTTTGGAGATATGACCTAAGTGCTTGTGCCATAATGACGTGGAATTCTCATTGGTTAATTTGCGTTTCATACCATGTGAATTCACATGCAAGGTTTCATTAAATGAGGTAATTGTATCAAACAAATACATATTATCATAAAAGGATAAAGAACTAGTACCAATAATATTTGAATTCAGTGAAAGACTAAACTGACTATTTCGAAAAGAACAAGAATAGCCAAATTTGTCCAAAGCAGAAAGAGAAACCAAATTCCGTCTAAATGACGGTTCAATATATGTCTATTTCAAATTCAAATAATATCCAGTTTTTAACAATAATTTAAAATTCCCCATAACCTCAACTTCCACCGATTTGTCATCGTCCTCATAGATGAATCTTTCAACATCATTTGGCTTCTGGCAACTCAGACAACCCTGCATAGATACACTTATGTGAGTAGTAGTACTAGAATCTATCCACCAAGTGTGTGTTGGTACTGAAGCTAAATTAACCTCAGAACAAACCAGAGTGAGAAGTGTACCTTTCTTTGCATGCCAAGCATGATATTTGGTAAATTCCCTCTTTAATTATGTGCCCATGTTTATGACAAAAGTAACAGCTTGATTCTTCATCTTGATTGTTTTGTTGTTTCTTTTGGGCTGGACCACTTGCAGCTTCCTTATCCTTCTTCCTTTTCTTGTTCTTGTCGTTAGATGTACTTGCCAAGTAAGCACTTTCGGTCTTTTCTTGCTTTAGCATTTCTTCCTCTTGCATACAATGAGAAATGAGCTCATTCAGAGACCATTTTTCCTTTTGGTAGTTATAACTGACCTTAAATTGACTTAATTGTGCAAGAAGCAAAATCAAAACTAAATACACAAGTAAATCCTTAGACATCTCCAACTTTAGTGTCTTTAGTTTTGAAGCAAGATGAGACATCTCCATGATGTACTCCCTTATAATTCCTTTTCCTTTATACCTCATTGAAATCAAGCTTGTCAAAAGCGTACTTGTTTCAGCCTTATCGTTTTTAGCAAAATACTTTTCAATTTCCAAAAACGTACTTGGCAGTAGTAACCTTTTCGAACACAGTGCCCCTAAAGGCTTTTGGAATTCCACGCTTTATGATCATGAGACTCATGCGATTTGAACAATCCCACCTTTCCATGTCCCGTTTTTCCTCAGTGGAACTTTTGTTCGTATGGTCAACGGGTCGTTTAATCCTTAGTGCAAGGTCTAGATCCATGCACCCAAGAACGATCATAACGTTCTCTTTCCAATCCTTGAAGTTGGTCTCATTTAGCATGGGATGAAATTGACATTAGCAGCTATAGTAAAAGTAGATGCACTTGCTGAACAGATAATAAAACAAGCAAAATAATATGTTCATATAAGAATGCATATCAAATAATCAATAAATTCAAATAATGGTGGGCCCCATCACAATATACTTAATACAACATTAATATTTAGTTTTTGGACAGAAATATTAACTTGTAAGTGGTACTCTTAGTGTAGTAATCAAATATTGTCAATAAATCCTATCAAACAATAGGTCTATCTTTGAATTGACTTATTATTCATATGGAATACCTTATAATTGTGACATATTTATTACCACAAGTGTGATGCAATTCGGCTAAATATTAACCTTTCTTTGGGCCGATTAATATCTACATGAATTACATCACACAACCATCTTAATATTCTAAATAAATCAATCTACACAAAGAAAAGTTACTTTGTTAACATGTTTCAATCAATCTATTTTGAAATATTAGGCATCCAAAAGATATAACCAATAAACCACAATTTGAATTTAATTGAAAGAAAAATAATAAAACAAGCATTATAGGAAAGCATTATACGACACTTTTTTTTTAATCTTTATTATATATATATATATATATATATATATATAAAGATGAGTGAATAAAGGCCAAAAAAACAAAACAAAGCTCACTGTCATTTTGCTTTGTTTTGTTTTTTTTCCTTCCTTGTGGTGGTGCTTCAGTGCCCAAATATGGGGTTGCAGTGCCTAGGCTCGTGCTGCAGCGCCATTTCACGGCTTGGATCGGTATCTGGGCCTTATATGCGAGCTGTAGTGCCGAAAAAGTGCGTTGTAGCGCCCATACAATCCGTAGCAGTTTTCAAAGTTTGAAATTCAAAATTTGGGGTTGAAAATTCGCATTCCAAAGCCTAATATGTGAATTCTTAACCCTAAAATTCTTCCTTAATGTCCTTAATTCATAACAAAACATCAATATTTCATCATATCATCATCAACAAGAGAAGGTTCCGGAATTTTGGAAGAACAAAAACAAAAAATCCATAACCATAACCATTCTTAAATCCAACAAAAAACCAAACCTAAATTAAAAAGAAAACTTAATTCTTAATGATTTAACATGAAGAATGCTCTTATATCACTTGTTAGAATAAGAAATCGAAAACTTTAATGGAGAAAATTTAATTCATCCAAGATCCACCATGTCAAATCATCAAGAGAATGAAAACGGAAGCATACCTTGATCCATGAGAAGTAGACGATTATAGGTTATGGATCTTCTAATCTAATACGATTTTCCTTAAAAAAGAATCTCTATATTTTTACTGATGATGGGATGTCAGAGAGAATCGGAATGAATATATCGTATGAATTAAGGATCATAACCATTTAAAATAATTGCAGTAATTATACTTTTCATACTTCTATTTTGACCCATCATAAAATTAGAAATATGAAATTAGGTCGCTACACATAATAAATCTATACTACATTTAATGCCGAATGCCCAATAAAATTAACCTTATTTAGCCCACTTTAAATGAGCTGAACTTTAAGATAACCTATAATACATATTTAATTATATATGTTGGCCCATATGTTCAATTATTTTCCAACACCTCTTCCCCCACCCCCTACCCCACTAATCATAGATCCGTCGCTGGAGGCCATCACCCACAGGTCCGACGCTGGACGTCTTTCTCTCTCTCTCTCTCTCTCCCCCCCCTCCCCTCCCTCCCACCGCCCGCGAGCTCCTTCCTTCCCCTTTTTCCATCTCCCCTTCCCCCTACAGATCCGATCACGGAAGCCAGAGGCCCTCCCTCTCTCCCCTCCCTCCCTTTCTCCCCACCCCATAGGTCTGATGCCGAACGCCACCACCACCCAGATCACCACCACTCGCAAGTTCCCCTCCTCCGCCCCCAAACCTAAAACGGAAAAGGAAGTCGATCGCACCTTTCTCTCTCACTTTCTCTCTCCAATCGCAAAGAAGCTCTCCCCGTCACCGGTTCCGGTGACGTCGGTCCCTTCACGTCGTGCTCACACCCCACCTTTCCCCGATTGAGTTTTTTTCTTTTCTTTTTTCTTTGCTAGAAATATGATGTTTTTTTTCTCCTAATGGTTTTAATTAATTATTTATTTTTTTAGTAATGAGATTTAAACATTTTGATTAGATTGATAATATTTTTTTAAAAATATTATATAATATCAAAATTATAAAAATATCCTTTAATATTGTGTCACATTCTCACACGTGACGTGTTCCATTTTAACGGTTTTGGACGGAAATGACTAAAATGGTTAACATTTAGAGAATTTATAGTTTCTCGATAAAAAAAAATGATACAGAAACCAAACCGTTATCTTTTAAAAAGTTCAGGATTATTTAAGTCAATTATTCTTATTTTACAAACAACACACCACCCCAAAAAATAAATAAAAAAATAAATAAATAATTCCCAACGCTGGAGAAATAAACATAACAACGAAAATGGAATAACATTTTTCACCCTTAAAAAAAAATGCCGAGGAATAACATTTACTCCCTCTCTCGCTTCTTCCACAGCCAACACTCTTCCTCCTCTCTCAGTCCCTCCCGATCCCTGCTCCTCTTCCACTTCTCCCACCACCTTGCTCCAGACCCCCCGTCGTTTTCTTCTTCTTCTTCTTTTTCTTCCTTCTTTCAAAACGCAGCGTCGTTTTCATCTTCTTCTTCTTCCTCCTCTCACCTCTTTGCAGCTGCCGATTGTTCCAGACGCTTCGTCTTGGTCGGCCTGCTTTCTGCCAATGCCGACCGCCATCACCACCATTTTCACCTCTCCTTCCATCGCAGTGAGTTGTCTTTCCTAAGGTTTCTCATATACTGTATACGTGTATATATATAGGTGTGTGTGTGTGTGTGTTTTTTTTTTTCTTTGTTTTCATGAGAAATAATTGGGTTTGCAGATTTTTTCACCAGAGCTAAGCATGTTAAGAAAATTGAATTCAGTGATCAGCACAGGTACAACAAATTCGTCAAAATCGGAACCTGAATTTGCTTGTTTATTTAAATTTATTTTTTTTAATTGCATATAGGCCAATTGGCAAGTAATGTAGTATACAACTATGATATTTTTAGGCAGAATTAGCTGGAATGTCGAATGTTTAAGTAGATTTAATTGGATGATTATTTTTAGAGGTTCATATTTTTGCATTTGGGAACCCCGGTTTCGTGATTTGATTCTGTAATTCGAGGGGGAAAAAAAAAAGAGCAAAGATTTGAGGAAGAGAACGAACCATAAACTTAGGACTCCAGGTGAGAAGGGTTTTCCTTTTTCAAATGGCTTTCTTGTTTTTATTTTTTTACTAGCTTTGTTAGGTAGTTTGTTCCTTTTTTCTTTCTTTCTTTCTTGCTTTGCCTTCTTCCGTTTCTTTCTTTTTATTTATTTATTTATTTATAAACTTTTGGCTTATGGATATAATTGTGTGTTTAGAATACAGATAATAAGGTGCATCAGTATGATATTTGTTATGCTGAAATATGCGTAGCGCTTGGATTGTTTAATGATTTAGTGTCAAGTTTTCCATTTAATCGTTTATGCTTTTTATTCTCTGCATCAAATGTTGATACCAGTCAAAGGGCAGTCACAACTGCGTTATGGTGCAACTTCCTTGTGTTTTCTCTCAAGTTTGGAGTCTGGTTAGCCACCTCGAGCCATGTCATGTTGGCTGAAGTCATTCACTCAGCTGCAGATTTTGCAAATCAGGTTTTTCTTTTTTATGGTTCTGGGTGAAGACTATGCTAATTGCTTGTCCTAATTTTGTCGGTTACTTTGCAATGGAATTGATCTAATAATCATTTAATAATTAAATTATTTCATCATCAACTCTTCAAGTTTCTCTGTGTTGCTTTTCCCCTAATCGTCTTTCCTGTCTAAGTAATTTTATCATCCTTAAAAGGAATTTTCTTTAGAGTGCAAAAGAAATCGTTTACTTTTTAATGCAGAGAAACTAATACATGTTATTGTAGGCGCTTCTTGCTTATGGACTGAGTAGCTCAAGGCGTGCACCAGATGCTCTTCACCCGTGAGTCATTCATACTTTGTATTTATATATTATACTTATTCCTTCGTATCATTGCCAATATCTTTCGTTACCTTTAATCAAATTGATTATAACTGTCTTTACTTCAATTTAGCACTTTTAGGAGAACCTTAAAAGGGAATAAATTTACTATATATGCCTAAATGAATTGGGAAAGCATCGTTTTAAGTATTTTTTGCTTGTGTGATGGTATAAATAATATGCCTACCTATGTTCTATTGATTGCTCAAAGTGGGTTACGCAAATACATTTAAGTAAACATTCGTGTTCGGGTTTATACACCTAGGGGCACAAAATCCTAGATTTTTTCTCTGATTGAGTGAATAATATCTTTCAAATCTTACAGTTATGGCTATTCCAAGGAAAGATTTGTTTGGTCTTTGATCTCTGCTGTCGGCATATTTTGTCTTGGCTCTGGGGCTACTATTGTTCATGGATTTCAGAACTTGTGGACTACACAGGTAACTTGTTGCAGAACAATTCAAGATCTCCCCACAATCCTATCTACTCTCTTTTTATATTATTATTATTATTATTTTTTCATTTTGTTATTATTTTTCTTATCTATTATGTTTGTAGCTGCAATATTTCTCTTGAATCTATTCACTTGTCTTCCAGCCCCCTGAAAATATTCAGTATGCAGCTCTTGTGATTGGTGGTTCCTTTATTATTGAAGGTATAAGTTGTCCTATTCCAATGTTTAATTATTATTTTTTTCTTCTGGGCTTTAGTTTTCTCTTCTAAGCTATACTTTCGTTCCATTGTTTAGGTGCTTCTCTTGTTGTCGCTATACAAGCTGTCAAGAAAGGTGCAGCCGCTGAGGGAATGAAAATAAGAGACTATGTTTGGCGTGGCCATGACCCCACATCTGTTGCAGTCATGACAGAGGTAATTTGTGTAATCCATTTCACTTGTACATGTAAATGAATAGAAAAAAAGAAAGAAAACCCAGATAGAGAGATGACGAGTTTCTGTTTCTTATGGGGGAAAAAAGGAACAAAAGAAGAGAAAATTTATGGAGTAAAAGGAAACGATTAATCAGTATAAGGAAGTTTTTAATTGAAAAAAAATGGGAAAGTTCCAAGACTGTTGAATGAAATTTGAGAAATTTCAATAGTGAGGAATAAAACTGGATTAGAACTCAATTGCTATGAATGGAACTTAGTTGGTTTACAAGTGCATTACTTGGGTTGTGATATCATCGTCCTAGAAGATTAGAAAGTGATGATTTCATCCATCATGATAATGAAAGAAGTATTGAGAATCAAGGTTTGTGGCGGCAAATGGTGAGCTAGGCTGGTTTCTTTGGGGTTTTTCCTCCAACATGTGCATTCCTGTTGGTGGTGAATTTAAATACTCTATTTGTTTTTTTCTTTTGGGCAAATAACAAGAAACTGAGATGTAGAGTGTTATTTTCATCTTAGGAGCGCTAGTTTGAAATAACGGAAGGATTTTCACATAGGGATAAAGAGGGTATTATTTTCCCTGGTATTTTGGCTGTTGTTTGCTCATCTAGTATTCTGTTTCTCATGAGGATGGAGCATTCTCTCTGATTCTTTTGTTAACTTTTATGCGATAGGAAGAGGGTTCAGAATACATATATGTTTACTTTTATCCCTCTATGATTATTATTTAACGTGAACTTACACATTGGCCTGTTAATAGAGTTACATTGATCTAGCTGAAGTATTCTACTTTCCTATTTGAATCATATTAAACATCCAGGACGGAGCTGCTGTTACCGGTCTTGTTATTGCTGCAGCATCGTTGGTTGCAGTGAATACCACTGGCAATGCAATTTATGACCCCATAGGTTCAATCATCGTTGGAAACCTACTTGGAATGGTATGTAATGTTTGCTGCTTGTGTAACCTTATGTGTTGAGTAAGTTCCACCTAGTACCTCACATTTCCCATGTTCGATTTTATTTTTAATGTCCTTTCCCCGTCTCTTCCCCCACACCACACCCCCACCACAAAAAAAAAAAATCCCCTCTAAGTTTGTGTGAGAGAAAGAGAGTACAAGGTAAACTAATTGCCCCGAGTGCAAAAGAAGAAAGTTGGAAACATATTGAAACTGGTTTACTCTCTTATTGTGTAGCTGAAATGAACTTACTGCACAGGTCGCTATATTTCTTATCCAGAGGAATAGGCATGCTTTAATTGGTAGAGCAATGGATGACCATGATACACAGAAGATTCTTCAATTCTTACAAAAAGATCTGGTATGCCAGTATATGGGATTGTACTCAAGTCACTTAATTTGTATTTTTGTTGTTTTAACTGACACTGGAATTATTTTTGGGTCTAGGTTGTCGATGCAGTTTATGATTGCAAAAGTGAGGTGATCGGACCTGGATTCTTTAGATTTAAGGCTGAAATAGGTGATTATCATTCTATATTATTTCTTTTGGTATTTTTCTATGGTTTTAAATTTCGAGTAGAGTATATTCTGATACATCCAGCATTTGTTTGTTGTATCCGTAGCTACGGTACATAATTTAGATACAAGAAAATCAATCCGTGTCAGTAGAATTGATAGTTTTGTAGATGATATAGTCTAGTTGCAAAGTGCAGTGACATTTACCTTGATGTTTATGATTTCTACCTCTACGTGCGATTTTCCTCTTTTCTTTAGATTTCCGTATTTCAGAAACCAGTAAAGGTTTTGGCATCTTCTTCCATTTTTTTTTTCACCCTTCCTTTTCTTATGTTAAATTTAGAATTGCTGGCCGTTTATGTATTTCCTTCTAGTAGTGGAAAATACTTGACATTGGCTGTTAGAAACGTCGGAAATTGGTATACATGATTTCTTTTTCTTTGTTTCAGCTTGGACAACCATGGATTTTTAGATTCCTCATATTTAATGAAAGCATGCGGTGTATTTATTGATAACACTATCCTAAGAATATATGTTGCGTGTAAGAGAACCACAAATTTATTGCATCTGCAAAGTTAGCCTAAAAATAAAAGTTGTGACATGAACGATGCATCTAATGGAAAATCTGCATAACGAATTTGAAAGTTGTATACTTTTTGCAATAACAAGATGTTTCCCAGATGTCAAGATTCTAATCGGTAAATTTCTCTTCCTATCTGATTTATTTATTTACTTATTTCATGGGTGTCTATGCAACAGATTTCAATGGGGTGATGGTGGTGCAAAATTATCTAAATAGGACTGGTCGCGAAGAGTGGGCGGGACAGGCAAGTCGAATCTTATAAAATGCCTTGTTTCAACCTGATGTCTTGTAAAATTTAAATGCATATGATACGCACAGATATTGCTTTTTAGATCTTACTTTTTATGATATTTAACTGTTGTTGCTTCTGATTCGTGGTTTCTCATGATAAACCTCTCGAGTAATAAAGTGAGTTCCTTGTGATAATATGGTGTGAGTGAGTAGTTAAACGGTGTTTGCATAATCTTAATCACTCGAAAGATTAGTACTTTGCACATATTAGCATGAATATTTTTGTTGACTCGTGCAGTTCCGTGAAGCTGCAAAGGAAAAGGACGATGCTGCACTACTCAAGGTCATGTCAAATTATGGTATGCATTGCCCTAAAAGATCTGGTTTCCAATTAAGTTGTATTTACAACATTTCTAAGAAGTGACCTAATGCAGGTGAGGAAGTAGTTACTGCTTTAGGAAGTGAAGTTGATAGGTTAGAAAAAGAGATCCAATATCTCGTTCCCGGCATACGGCATGTTGATATTGAGGCTCACAATCCAACAGACTTGTTCCCATGATTGGATTGATACTTTGCTTGGTATGCAGTTCCATTTGTGCATTCTTTTTCATATGGCGAGCCGATTATTGCCAATCATTTGAGAGTGTTAACATGAAGCGCTTTTTCTTCTCCCCTTTTTCCTTTTTTTTTTTTTAAACGAAAATAAAGTTTTTGAGGGAGAGTGTACATTGTATATATGGAACGCCATCCATGGTAAAGTTCCATAAGCACTCGTAGTTTGCAGTGCATTTAGTATTGCACATAGTTTCGCTGTCAATGTAAGATTTATTTGTTTACATTTTTTTTTTATCTGCCGTACCTTATTTTATTCCACAAAAAGACCAACAAATAAGTCTTGTTTTTTTGTGGCCAAATCTGCAATTCCACACAATTTTTTGTGTGGAGTGCAAATCCAAACTTTTGCGCTTTTCCAAAGCAGTGGTAGAACCAGTTTTAACCGGTTAAAAAACACACAAATCTGCACTTTGATTTCGAGGAGGCAGATATGGATATAGAGGTTTCGACGTGGATTAAAATGTCTTTTTTGGTGCTTTTAAAACTCGTCCACTTTACAAGTAACAACCCAGCCCGTGTGTCTCAACTTTCCGCTGAATTTCTCGAGGAAAATTTGCTTCGAAACAAAAGCGAGTCCGTGCAGCTTAGAGAGTGTTTGTAACTGCACTCTCATTGGAGTTTCAAAAATGTTTTGATTGAAAATGCATAAATGTTTAAAGTTGTGCGTTAGATTGAAAACGAATTTTGATAGTTAAAAAGTGTAAAATCTAATATGTTTCAAAAAAAAAAAAACATAGATATTGTTTCATTGATCTCGTCATTCTATAAAATTTAGAATATATATATATATATATATTATTTCAGCTTAAAATAAGAAATTTATGAATTTTTAAATTTTGAGATTTTGAAAAATGAAAAAGAGAGATATGAAGATACAAATAGTAAAATTGACTTGACATTTAAAGAAAAAGATAAAAGATGAGATTAGTTAAGACTTGACATTTAAAGAAAAAGATAAAATATGAGATTAGTTACAAAAATTTTCTTGAATTATATGTCTTGTAACACTTTGTCTCCCTCTGGATTTAAAATACATAATTTATACCATTTAGCATATTGTAAAGGCATAATTTAAATATACAGTATAATTGTTTATTACTGTAAAATTATAACAGATTTTATGTTTTTGAACTTATTGATTTACTTTTTTACCTTTGGTAGTTATTATGTTTTTGAAGATTTGAAGTGCGGGAGGTTTGGGCTTTGGGTGAGATTCTGATTGAAGGGTTTTTTTTTTTTTTTTTTTCCAGTTTAATTTTTTGATCTAGTTATATTATTTGGTTATAATATTTTGATTTATGCTATAATTTTAAAGGATGATAGTCTAATATGTTATTTTGGTCTTTCTCTCTTTAAAATATAACATTCGTTTCCCTTAATCTTTATTCTATTAACAAATTTAATCATGTTACTTTGATGCATAAAAATTACACACATCAAGCATTAAACATGATTCTTGAGATATAAATACATAATGTCTATTTTACATTCTAATCTAATAAACATTTTAAGTTTTTTTTGATTAAAACTATTAAAAATTAAAAGAAGTAACATTTAAAAAAACAAAACATAATTAATGTAGGACTTTACTATTGAACGGAACATTTACTTACTTTAATTATCTATTAGAATTGCTATTTACTTCTCTTTTCCTTTCCTTTTTCATTGTCGATCAATTTCTCTCTCATTTTCCTTTCTGCTGTGCGGGTATGTTAAACCTTCAAACAAGAAAAGAAGCTTCAACAATTATCGGCAACCCTCAAAATAATTTAGAAGTCTAACTCTTGTCATCTAAAAAAGAAACTCATTCGAATAACCTAGTTACGAAGCTTGGATTTATGCCTCACTTTCTATACAATGTGTTTGAAACTACAAAACAGGCAGAGGTGGAGGGACGGGTACGAGTCGGGGTTGTAGGCCCGACTCAAATTTTTTATTATTTTAATTTTTACTTTAAAATTTTTTTAATTTTTATAATTTATCCATACTGAAGATAAAATATTCTTATATAGTCCATATTTTATCTTTATTAAAGATTAAAAAATTCTGAAATAATCCTCACTAATATTAATTCTGATAAAAAAAATATATACTTTTATAATTTTATCATCATTAAAATTAAAAATTATCACATAAGCCTATTAAAATAAAAATTCTCACATAATTTTCACTACAATTTGTTGTATATTAAAACGAAATTTAATGTACACCCTACTAAAAAAAATTCCTAGCTACGCCCCTAATATCAGGTTATGACATAACGTGTCATACACGTATGGAGTATAAAACTATTAGTAAATTCTTGGTAAGTTGATCAACTTAAAAAAAAAAAAAAGAATGGTGGCCCCCACCAAGCACTTTTATCTTCATGTTTCTGCGTTTCTCCGAAGAAGCCAAAAAATAATAATAATAGTAAAATAAAAAAATTTGTGAGTTTCCTCTACGTTGCCTCGTCCTTGCAGCGATATCCTCCGGTCTGTCAATATGAAGAAGGAACTTGATTGCCAATTTACAGACACTTGCATTTGGATTCGTAACTTAAAAGGTATGTATTGGAGTTGGACCAATTCAATGGGGGAGACTAGGTCGGCTTACACGCTAATTAATTGACTTGGTTTCCTTCTTCTCCAATCAATGACTTTGCTTTTTCTATAAAGAGAAGAGTACCGAGCCAGCAATTTTGTGAATCACGTCTCCAAAAACGAAATAGCAAGAACAACAAGGACTTTGCTCAGTAAAAAAGTTTTAAAAAGAAAAAGAGAGAAATTTAATGGGTGGTTTAGCTGTGTTTAATTTGCAGGAGAAGGTAAGAGGCAAACATAGTGCTGGTACGGCATGCCCTTATTGTGGAGGGCCGGTTTTGGCTTGGGATTTCGATGCTCATTTGCTTTTTTGTTTCATTCCAATTTCCCACAAAAAGAAGAAGACCAAGTTCTATTGCACCATTTGCTCCACTCGCCTTGTTCCTAAACCTCCTCATTCTTAATGTCCCTCATTTCTTTCTCATTTCCTTTTTTTTTTTTTTTTTTTTTTGAATTAAAATTATTGGGGACAGAAATCAGTAGGTGAATTAGGTTTTTTTTTTTTTTTTTTCAACACATCTTCTCTTTTCATTGAAGGGAACCCTCTGGTTTTGATTTGTTGATTTTTTTTTCAAGTCATTAGTTTGTAATGTGAATTGCGATGTCATACTAATATTGTGCTTCTACAAAACTTAAAAAAAAAAAAAAAAAAAAAAAAAGGAAATAAAACATGTGAAGTGGAACAAGTTCTATATGTCATGTTTTTCTGCTCTCTTTTTTTCCCACCCAAAGCAATGATAACGGAGTATACCTGTTTGAAGAAAACCTCCATGAGAAAAGAATAACCTTGGATGAAAATAAGATTAAGTAGCATATTCAAAAAAAAAAGAAAGAACTGATCAGAGACTTTGACAAGTTTCACAATCCATGAGCCAATATGAGCCACCTATGAAGAGCATTTTGTAAGACAACGCAACACTTGATTCTACCAGCAACAGTGCTGAAAGAAAAATTCAAACTTTCTTTTTTTTTTTTTTTTTTTTTAATGGATCAAAAATCAGATTGCATGAGGCTGATATCGCTACATTCTAACCCAAAAAAAAAAAAAAAAACCCATAAATATCTTTTTCATTTCGTGGAAAGATTATGTATTTCTACTCGATAAGAAGAGACTTTTTGATACGTTAGATACAATTGATGTTGGAAGAAGTTAGGAACATTTTCCAACCACGCCATATCTTCTTCTAGCCTAAGGTGAGTGTAGTCTAATTATGGTCTTTGGTCTACAAACTTTGTAAAGGAATATCAAATACAAGATTTCTAACATAAAGAAATATGGGTAATTGGATTTAGACCTTAGACTCTTATTTAAAATATATTCAAGTAGCCTATAGTAAGTGAAGGGAAAAATACATAATACGTGTGTAGAAACGTCTTTTATCAGTTTTAAATTCAATTTACGATCTACACGTGTTAAGATTTATCAAGAGTAGACTTACGAAATTCCATAATCATCAACATGATTTTCATACTCCAAAGCACGATCTGATCGCTCATAATATGTGGTTATTACAAAATGATAAACCTGAAAAGTCATGAAAATCCACAACTCAAGAACTTTATGAAAGACTAGTTGAGAAAGAAAGAGAGGAGAGATAGCCTTTTACGAAGAAGGATGGCGTACTAGACCTATTGAGAAATACGGGAAATATCATTTTCATTAGTTGATAGAGGGTAAATATCATGATTCACTCAATCAACAATAATAATGACAATGATGATATAATATTTCAAATTAATATTGTTCCTATACGATTTTATTCCAAATAAAATCACAGGTTGAATATGAGGTCATTTAATATTACGGTGACTCTAAAAATCTAATAGTAATGATGTTATGTCAAAAATTCTGTCCATATAGATAGAAGGGACTATTTGAATTGAATTGTTTTGCTTTTGCTTATATATAAAAAGGCATTTTGGAACTGTTTTGAAAGGGCAAATTAAAAATAAGTGCAAATTGACATTTACGAAAATAATCCGTCACGACCCTTTTACCTGTCCAAAGCCATCGCAATACACTCCTCTCCTATCTCTCCTTTTATATATATATATATATATATATATATCTCTCTCTCTCTCTCTCTCTCTATGTCTTAGGAAAAGCATTTCAATATTGCTTGATAGAAGGACGAAAATGAAAAAGCCGTGGAGAATCATCCCAAGGCCACTGCTGGAGACAGTGCTGAACAACCATGTCTCCCACCACCGAGTCCACCAGCCTCTTATCTTCCACGGCCCCAGAGGCGTCGGCAAAACCACCCTCATTCTCGAACGTATTCTCTTTTTCCCTCCCTTCTACCCTCCTTTCTTCCCTTCCTTTCTCTGTTTCTGTCTGTCTTATAGTTTCACTCTTCTCGATTTCCAGGTCTACTCGGAGAATGGAACAAATCCCCTCACCTCACCGGCTACGTCGACTTCGCCGAGTGCCTCAAAGACCACCACCCTCACTTCTCTCAGTCCTTTCCCTGGTCTTCCTGGTCCAATTGCCCCCAACCCTCCCTCTCCGATTGCCGAACCAAGCTCGAGTGCTGCCTCGAATCCATGGCCTACCAGGGCGTCAAGCTCGGCTCCATTACCTCCCACCAAATCTTCTCCACCCTCAACAAATGGCACGGCCTCGCCACGGCCCTCGGAAGAATCATTCACAATCACGGCGATGATTCTCCGAAAACTAAGGTTTCGAAGGCGGCAATGTGGGACAGGGCGGTGTTCGTTCTATCCGCTCGATGTAATGCCGCGGAGATCGATGGAGTCTTGAGCTTGAGAGAGAAGGGGAAGAGCTTGTCCATGGAAGAGGCCTCGTTTTACAGGGAGGCAGTCGTGGCGCTGAGATTGGCGAAGGAGGTGATCAAGGTCCTACATGGTTGGAGGGCGAATGCCATTGCGGATTTGAATCGGAGCGGAGGATTTTCGAGGTCTTTAGCTAATTCTTGCACTGATTGGCCTTGCTTGTTGTTGGAGTTGCTGTCACAAGCTGCTGAAATTGCTCATTTTCAGGTAATACAACAAATAGTTGCTGAATTCATTTTTGTAGCTCATTGTATAATGTAATATGCTGGTGCCTGTTTCGAACAATTCGGCTGGGAAAAAAGATGACATTTTTGGTTATTTTCTGTTCTTTCCATATGAGCAGCCAAAGCTGGTTATAAATAATATTGAGGTCTTACGGAATGCAATATTGACGTACGGGGATTCTTCGGTGTGTGCACCTATGTATCATGATAGTCTGATTTGGAGAATAACTGCTTTAGGTGTAAATGAGAAGTCCCTGCCTGTCATACTTGTGACATCCGATAGGTATGGTTCATCCCTGTACAGGTGGCGTATTCAACATCTATATAATTCTGTGACTATTTTTCAAAAAAAAAAAAGAAAGAATAAATAAATGCAGGTTTAGAATTTTCTATCGTGGGAGGGAGATATTGGTGAATTTTGTTCTTGAGAAACATGAAAAGTTATGCTTTGATCACATTTCAAATGTTGGAAACTTAATAAATGAAATGGCTTTTCAAGCTAATGGTGCTAAAATCCTGAGAAAGGTCCTTGAGTAGCGCTTCTAGGGTTTACATTTCGGCCTGGGAATTTAGTTCGTTGTAGCAGATAATTCATGTGTGTGTGTGTGTGTATGTGCACGAATTTTAAAGGCGGGGTAGAAGTTGATACCTTATCATTGTTTATTTGCTTTAGATGGTGTAATGTACCTCTGTCTGTGTGTGTGTGTGAACGAATTTTAAAGGCGGGGTAGAAGTTGATACCTTATCATTGTTTATTTGCTTTAGATGGTGTAATGCACCTCTGTCCTTTCATGCTTACTTGTGATACCTTTTTTGTTTTTAAAATCTAATTTGGGATTCTAATTCTTTTTCTGTCATGCCTCAGTTACTATTCATACCAAGCGTACTTGGATTTTGGATTTATAGACATATTCATTTCCCGTGAGGTACTTGCCTATGAAAGTAAAGCCCATTTGTGACTATGCATGCAGCATTTTCGTTTCTCTTGCCTATTAATTTATGCTAGATAACTTTATGGTTGCAGAAAGGTGCATCCCAAATGAGTAGGCATTGATTAACTTTTCAATTTCTTGAATTATTGCTTATGATGTACGTAACAATCAGTATTCTCTGTATCAACGTGACATTTTTCTCAACATCCTCTTTTCTATCCATTCATAAGTGTTTAATTGGTCTAAATTAAAAAATAGATTTATTTCGCCATTTTGCATAGAGATTAGGTTTTAACGAGGTTGTATACCACTTTTGAAGCCTAGTAAGTCATTTGTATGAGTTTGATATGAAAATTAGGCTATAAATACATATATCTTTTTAGTAGGAAATCAAACTCGCTTCCATGCTAGTCCTGGATTTTTTTTTCATCTTGGAATGCATAATTTTCTTCAATATCTATTTCTAGTTTGAGGGCCTTCGTTTTTAGTTTCTATGTATCTCTGACGTTGGACCAACACTGGAACAGGAGTAAATAGTCGTCCCAGTTTAGAGGACAAAAGACAAAAGTGTTACGTTTTTTTGCTTCCATACTTCAAATACAGGCTTACAATCATGCTTCAAAAATAGGCTATCACTTATGGGGAAAAGTATGTAGGATCATAAGGGTCTAATATAAATTTTGATTACCCTAATGGTAAACTCTGTTGCATCTACAGAATTATGGATGGACTGCACAAGAAGCTCAACTACATATGGTTACCGATTACTTCAGTAGTTCAGAGGTAAAGAACATTTGCATGCGTGGGTGTTTGTTTGTGTGTCGCTGGAAGTTAACTTTATTGGTTTATATGACACATAATTTTTGGAGATAGAAAGTGTTGACGGACCTTGCAAATAATAAATTCCCTAACAGCTGGAAAGAAGGCATAAGTATGCCTACACGTAGACTCGTAATATTATTACAAGGACTTGATATCTCAATTTCGTGA
Source organism: Ficus hispida (assembly GCA_025413025.1). Lineage (NCBI taxonomy): Eukaryota > Viridiplantae > Streptophyta > Magnoliopsida > Rosales > Moraceae > Ficus > Ficus hispida. Next base: position 15,940,469 of record CM046371.1, on the reverse strand, counting down.
AATGCTGTATTTTTTATGTCGTTATTTTCTTGTTGAATTTGTAGTGGAGAATAATAGCTGAGGTGCTTGGTCCAAACCCACGACATCTTTTCGAGCTATATGCATTGAAACAAAGTGATTATCATATGAAGTAAGAGTGAATTTCATTTCTTTGTTTACTTCTAATCTCAATTACTGCCCAACAAATGTTCTAGTAGGACTTGAGACATAGATGGTATCTGCATATAAGTGGTGATACTGGCTCTGTCTGAACTTGAATGGAACTCAGTCAATCACAAATTTTCGTCCATTCTCTCATTCTTTCTAGTTTTCTGTTTTCTTCCCTTGCACTCGGATGTCCTGTCAGAATAGTCTTCTATATCATACACACAATTGTTATTTAGTTCCTCTTTTCTCTCTCTCTGTTTTTTTTTTTTTTTTTTTCCGATCTTTAATTCTTCTAGAGAATTAGTCGTCGTTCAGTGTTCAAAAGGAAGCATCATGCTTTTGGTAGGATTGCATGTTCACCATAAGGAGACTGTTCTTTCCCTTTTTTTTTTTCCTCCCCTTACTGTGTAGTCAAGCTGTGGACAGCTGTAATTAGCTGATTACTCATCCTCATCTATTGTCGCCTGTGTTTTCTTGATTTTAGAATGATGAATGACAAAGGTGGCACTTTCGAAGATCTTGTAGATGCATATTTAGCATATTTGCAAGTAAGTTCATAAAAAACAACTTGACCTGTATTTTCTTTTTGTGCTTTCCAGTAACCTGTAACGTTTTTATTCTATTTAAACTTTGTACTTCCCAAATAATTGTTTCAATTGCATAGGTTACTGTGGTCAATCCTGCGATGGACAAAGCCTTGAAACTGTTGCAGAACTTTGCTGCTGATGCACAGAATGGTAAAATTTCGAAAGACAAGTTGCGTTTTGGCGCACCTTGGAGACATCCTCCACGAAAAGATGGCATCACTTTGCAATCTGAATGGGCAAAGATCCAGCTGATGGATTTTGTACAGTCTCTAGTCCGGGCAGATTTTGGGGTACCTTTTTTTAAGTTTTTGATTGATTATGTTATGGTGGAAACTACTACTTTTGTTATATTAGCCAATTAACTTGCTTTCCGTTCACAGTGCTATTTGTGGTTGTCTACCTTTTTCTTCTTCCTGTTTTATTTATATTCTTTCTTTGTTGCAGCTTAATTATCTAGCTGACTGGAGCCTAGAGATTTTCGATGATCCTTCTGCTGTTGCATTAATGGAGGTACATATATCGTCCTTATAAGTTTTGAGTTTGTAGGTTCTTTTTCTAACCTCTCTGGAGAGAAAATATAGATGTGTAGTTTATTTGAATAGAACCAAGGAACTTTCTAGGTTTCCTAAAATCTGAGTTCTCTGCCATCATTCCTTGATACATTTGCATCGCAGGATTTTTATTTATTTTGGTCGAGTTTGAGAATATAAATTTGATATATCTTCCTCATCTCGTTGTAGGTTGGCTTGCTCTATGCCCAGCGAGATCCATCCTTTATTCGCCCTATATCTAGAGGAATTGAGAGGTGTCTCGTCAGATGGTATGGCATGTTCTTGCGTTTGAAGTATTACAAATTTTTTAGATCTATTAGATGCATGATGCTTATACTGATAATTGGGTGCAGGCTTGTTCAAGAGCGTATCCAAATGAGTTATAAGAACTTGCTTCAGTATTGGTGGCAGCGATTTATTCGTGGCCGCAGTTATCGTCATTTGTTGCTACAAGTGGGCTACAAATAGAGAGTTGTAGTAGGTACACTGTCAAGACATTTAATTCATTATGTTTTGTTCTAATTCCTTGCAATATCGAAATTTAGATGTTGATCTGACAACTTGAGGTGATAGAATCAGCATAGGTTACATCTAGAAGTTTTTGGAATTGGATTCCTTGTTTTTGTCTTTTGTTGATGGGAAAAATACTTACTCGGCTTCAAGGGTTATTTTGGTGACTAAAATGCTCTTTTCCAATTTGTAAAGTGGTAACTAAGCAAATGATTAGTTCATCAACCTTTAGGCCTCTTCATGTAATGAAATAAACCAAAATGCACGAGTCTTTGGCTGCAGGTTTCAATTTGCTTCCTTGTATGGAGATTTGTGGTCACTCGTTGAGGTTTACACAGAAATGTAAGTTACTTTTGTTCATTTTTCTCTTTTTAAGTCTTTGATGGCATTTAATCCTATTTGTTTTTCTCCCCATTTTACTTGATAGTCCTATATAAATGCATACAAGCCTGATATCACCGATTTGTCATGTGCATGCATGAGTCACTTTCTTTGCCTTAATTTTCATTGACAGTTTGCAAAGATTGGGAAGACACCAGAACCTGGAATGGCTGGTCCCAACTAATATTGTAAGAATTTCCTTCTCTGCTTCAAATACAGAAATCGTTACGTAATAGGTTTACAAGACTAATTCCCCTCTTTTTCTATATATATACACACACACACACACACACACACACCATAATTTTAGTGAAATCGGGTTTAAGTGGGTGAAATTCAAAATGCAGGAGGCAAAGCGAGAGTGACACTAAAGTTCTAGGGGCATCAAGCGAATGCTGGTCTCGAATTTTTGGAGACTTGATTTAAGAGATACTGCTAATCTCAGATATATTTGGTACTTGCTGGTGACTTTTAGCAAATTATCAGGCCTGCCTTGTCACCAACAATACTCTTACCTGGGAAGAAATTTCATTGCAATCAATGAATTAGTGTAGCTTTTGTATTGCCCTTGATTGTTCTTAAATTGGTTGGCCAGCTGCGCATCATTTTTTTTTTTGGGAGTTCTCAGAATTCAATAAAGAGTAATGCTCCTCTCTTTTTCTCTCTATTTGTGTGTTGTCTTAAGGGTCTGTTTGGTAGGAGGGAGAGAAAAGTGGAAGGAGGGAAATGGTGGTTCACCTAGGTGAGGAAGATGAGAAACAAGAGAGGTCATTCCCTTCGTGATATTTGGTATGACAAAAAGGAAATAAAGTAAAAATCATCTCTTGTTTGATGTAGAAATGCAAGGAAAAGGAAACGAGTAGATTTTATTTGTAAAATGAGTTCTATTCTTTATTATATAATTTGGTTTATCTTAAAATTTTTTTAGGGTGTTATCTTCTTATAAATTGCGTTATACACTTGTGAAAACACGTAATTTTTTATTTGTTCCTTTCTCGATAGTTATAATATCATAGGTTAATTTCATAATTATATTTTTTGTAATAAGTATAGTTATATGTTAATTAGGAGGAATGTAGATTTGCCAATTCCTCCAGCATTCCGTAATACATTTAAGTAGTAATATTGACTTACACATACCATGAACATTTATGAATATATATATATAATACATACATATATATATATATATTTTGGCTGACGGAAAAATAGTCTTTCATTAGATTACGAGATAGGTTCTAAATCAGTCAAATTACAAGAAGAGAAAAAAGCATGGGTAGCATCATACCAGGACACCATTCCTATAATTAATTCTCAAGCTCGCCCCCAATTTAGCTAACAAATGCGCTGATATTCCCATCTCTAGAAACAAATGCGTTTTGGTCACTACTAGTCGCGGATTGCGAGCGGCCGCGGAAATGGTTAACAATTTCCTGCATGGCCGAGAATGTCATCTCATCCGTCGCGTCTCGTTGCTTCCGCTTCCCAGTACTCCCCCGTGACCGCGATGGACCGCATTCCGCGTTCCCACCTCGCGTGTTATCCCGGCTGCGTGGACCTATTGACGGATGCATTTCCTCCTCTAAGACCGGATGTGTTGCAGACTGGTCCATGGAGAAATCAAATTCGTACGGGGATGCACTTCCTCCTCCCATTGTAACAGATCCGAATCCCGAGGCACCTGCTGCATGGTTTTTTTCAAAAACATTGAAATACAATGCCTTATTGCGAAGCCCTTCGTAGCGGAGATGGGTACACTCCTTGTTATCCTGAAAAATGACCAAACGATTAACATTTTTCAGTTCCAGCCGTATTGGTCAACGAAAACAATATTATAAATTTTAACGCTTAAAAGTTGAAATACTTTGAGGAAGCTGTGCCATGTTTCATCCGAGCAAACAACTGTATCCGTGTTCGGATCATAACCAAGGCCGGTGTGGCTTTGCAACACCTTCCAACCCCTATATATTTTCCTCATGCGATCTTTTTTGGTTGACAACGTTGATCCGAGAGCTGGAACCCCGCCGAAACGAGTATTAAACTCATTGGCCCATAGCCCAAGTATGCTACTACTTGGTTGCTTCCCGTCAGTTGAGGACAAGTAGTCATCAAGTTTTTCAAGGAATAATTTTTCCTTCGCCTGATCCCAAACGTAGGACTCACCGGTTGCTCTGCGGGTCATTTCCTTTAGGAATCACAAATTATAATATGAATTTGTAGCCAAGAAGTCAACGGGTTTAACGTAAATTTGGCTCAGATTGTATTGATCGACACATTCCATACGAGGCATGTCACCGACCCGATACCATGGCAACTACCAGGGCATCACAAACCGGTAACTACCTAAATGATATCGGGTTAGTAACGCACCAGTCATATGAATTCTTTATCAATAATGAGAATCATTTATCATCATAGCCAAACAAAAGGTTTAATGGCAAACAAAAGGGTCAAATGCATAAAAGTTGGCCAAAATCCAGAAACTGAGCCCGATCACCACTTGGATCACGATCCCAGCTCCAAATCTGCCAAAACAAGCTAGCAAAACGACAGAAACAAGTAAAAACCAATGCTGGAATGATATGGGTAGTCAAGTGGCCAAAATTGCCCAAAATTTTGGCACAAAAGGTGGACTTCGTTGCAAACATTGACAACATTTAGATACAAGACTAATTGACACAAGAACCCGGAATTCAATCCAAAAATCATTAGAAAGAACAGCCACAATTTCTTCTAAAATTTCGCAAATAAAACCAACACCCACCGGCTACCTAGACAGCAAATCCAGCACCCAAACTTTGCAATCACAATGCACACAGAATTATTCCAAAAATAGTCATGACCTGGTTCGTTAATAAGTGTAATTTAAAAAAAAAAATACCAATTTAGTTTACACCAAGTGTTAAACCATTATACAAATATTGTATAATTATTTTCCAAATTCAATGTGTCGTTCCAAATTGCAAAATATACCGACACTACGGTCCTGGTCTTGTAATCCAACTAATCACGGGCCAAATATATATATGTATGTATAAACCCCTATATATGTAAATATACATACACCCAAAAACGATAGTTACATATACATATATACATATATATATATGTATGTTTACACACGTATCTAAGTAAAATCCAAAATATAAAAAATGAAAGATATATACATTGTTTCTTCTAAGTTCAGTTGTATTTGTACTTACGAATGCCCTATGGTTCTACGTGAAAGAGGGCTTAGTCATTAGGTTCATAATTGTCTAGTTTAACCCAGTTGTAGAGTTCCATTAAACCTTTATGAAGAAAAAGAAACAGAAAAGAGAGAGAGACAGAGAGATGTTTGTTGGAAAAAAAAACAAACAAAATACATAATAAACAACAAAAAACAATACAAACCTATGCAAATGACAATTATCTTTGAGATATTCAAAGCTCATTATGAATTAGTAAAGTGGTATCAATTAAAAACCAAATTAGTTTATTGGCCTTCCCGTGATAGGCTCATATTTGCCACCAAGTCTTGGCATTAGTCTAACTCTGTTTTGAAATTATGCAGTCGAAAATTGATTTGGGGCAATCACGTCCCATGAAAAATGTGTCAAAACCGTGCATGTACTATGGCAGATTCATCAAGTTTTGGCATCCCATCTTGCACCAATCAAGTCTGAAACCACAATGCACAGATCATAACAAAAACCACCCATTTCCTTCTTAACTCCTCATAATCCCTTAACAATTTCTAATTGGAACATTTTTGTCCTGAAAAATTAAGTTGGATAATTACAACAAAAAGACGCAAACAATTTATTAGGGTCATTCGAGGCCAAAAATTTCTATGAAAAACACAACCCCTGTGGAGTTTTTCATCTACATATCCAAACAGAAAAACCAAAACAAAACAGAACTGCAGCAAGAACATACCAACACAAACGTCCATGAAAAATCCCAAAAAGGACCGAAAACAACATTTGGGGCAAGAAAATCCATGGAAAATCCCTCAAATCATGCATGTACTATGACAGATGAATCAAGTTTAGGCATCCCATCTTGCACCAATCACGTCTGAAACCACAATGCACAAAACACACAAAAAACACCTGTTTCATGTGTCATTTGGTGGATCTCATCGACAAAAACATAACTATTACAGCAACTAGGAATAAACCGGGGAATCAAAGTAACCAACACCAATGTGAGGATTTTCCACCGTAGCTTGCTCAAACACAATGAAATCACTTGCCACGCAACACCCAAAAAAAACCCCAAATACAATTTGGGCCAAGAAATCAAACATATATGAGCAATAAACGGAATCTGCGAAGAAAAATTAGGGGATGAAACACATACTAGGGTTACAGAATTCGAAGCGGATGAGGAGTAGATAGGGGAAGACGTCTGATTAGGGCAGGATCGAATGGGTCTCCGAGAAGATCCCCGAACTCGGAAGTAGTGGGTAATCAGGCGAAGGGTTCGTCTTCGATTCGCGAGACCCAACCGGCGCCTCATTACACTGTCGGGGTTTGGGCAAAGGGCTTAGGAACGATTTAAAGCTTACCTGAGACAGAGGAACAATAGCCAGTCAACAGCCCTCCCCGTAAGTAGCAGCAGATGCTCAGAAGGCAGTTTCGCCGGTCAGAGGCCACAGCGAAACTGACAATAGCACATGGGCGCCGGTGGAGAGGAAATCGAGAGGGAGGAGCAGGATATGAGGCACGCGTGAATAGCAGAGTTGCAGGGAACACGGGTGCACAGTAAACCCATCTGAGTTCACTGTGCAACGGTTCAAAGGGAGAGTCAAACTGAACTGACTCTCCAAACAAGGTCAGTTCAAACTGAACTTCAATATACCAACTCGGCTTGTTGCACCAAACAGCCTCATATCATGAAGATTCGTGTGTTATTAGATACAAAATTGTCGACACACCCATACACATACATGTTTATTGTTGTCTATTTTTAAGTAGTGACCTGTGCTTGCAAGTCAATTTTAAGATTCCGAAAAACATGTATGCGCGCGCTCGCATATGTGTGTGTGTATGGATATATATATATATATATATATATATATATATATATATCAAAGTATGTGGCTGTGGTTAAAAGAGAAACATAGGGAAGGAAAATGAATTAAGCAATTGGCAAGCACACCGGAGAAAGGGCGTCATCAAAGGAATTCATTACGGAATTGGGTAGGGCCCAAAGGTCGGGGGTTTAAGCTTAAAGAAAACAAGAGATAAATTGGAAAAATATAATTGACAGATAATAAGGGTGAGAGAAACTTTTATGTTGTTTGGTATTATAAAATGAAAGAAAATAATAAATTTATAAAATTGTTATTCTATTAGCTTATTTATAATATTTTAGGTCAAAATAACGGCGACAAAAGAAATTTTGGCCATCATTAAGTGGAACTATATATGTTTTTCACCTAATATTAGAGAGATAAAAAAATTGGTTGTAGCTCTTCATTTTTTTTTTCCATCCTATTTTCCTTTTCTTTCTTAATTTTTTCTTTTTACCAAACAAACTATATTATCATTTTACATGTAGTTTTCATACTGCCCACTTCTTTCATTTCTCTTTTTCATCATACTAACCAAACATAGCATAAGCCACCTCAACTTTTTCTTATCTTTATTTAATTTATGCATTTGATTTATATTTACAAACGGCCAACTAAAAAGTTAAAATTTTCATTTTATTCTTATGAACATTAAAAACTTGTAGTCATTATTAAACCTCTTCGTCAAACTTTCTGGTTTTGTCATCACTGAGTAGGCCAATAGAGAGATACAAGGCCAATGTTTTCTATGGTTGGTTTAATTATGATTTGCCAAACCTTTTGCCTACCTTGTTGCCCACTAGTTCAAAAAGGCTCGTATTTGAATCAAAGTCTTGTGCGAATAGGTCAAATCTCATCCATAGAGGCAATGCATCTTTTTGCTCTTGTTTTAGAAGCACCCTTGATAGGAAACAGAAAGACATCAAAGCTGAACTCGTTAGGAATCTCAATGTTCAACAACTCTTAATAAACTTCATCCTCCGATTATATGGTGGATGTCCTCATTCCAAAACAGTCCTTCTCTAAGAGCACCGGCTACATTTGTCATGCTATATTGAAGACTTAAAACATGTTTTATCAATCGAACCCATGACAGTAGCCTTCCTTTTTCCTTTTGAATTTGTACAGCTTGAGAGTTATTTTGAGCAGTTGTGGATCTAAGTAATCCATTATTATCTCATCTGAGTTCCAAATCTATGAACTGGCTTGTTTCACTCTCCTTTTCCCGTGTTAGAAAGACTGTAATATCTCTTCTATTATCATTTGGTAGTGAAAACAATAAAATCTTACATTAGAAAAACACAAGCAAGCATAGTAGTATAAATTAAAACAAGTGAAGTGCAAGGATTACTAGTGTATAGTGGAGACACTGCTGTATACTACCTACCACACGCGGGTGATTGGGCGTTTAGGGTGCTCTTACGCATCCTTGCAAGGAGTCAAGGAGCATTCTTTTTTTGAATGCAGTGCTTTTTCAAATTAAATGTGGACCGTTAATAGTCGGATTTGAATGATTTCATATTTAATTTAAATCGTTAATTGAATTATTGTAATCTAATTATCATAATTAAATTTTGATGACCAACAAATATACTTGTTGAATCGATGCATTTTTTGAATGAAAAGAAGCTCTACTACTACTTGTGGATTCCAACAGACTTCTTGAGCACTGTGAAGAAGAATGGCGGCACAAGACTTCTTCATTTGTGTCAAAGCAAAATTAAGTACCTATGAGACTTGCATAATTCAAATCTAAGAGACTTTTTTATTTATACTAGCTTATGAGGGCCGTGCATTCCCTTTTTTTTTTTTTTTTTGCCATAATGGAAGGTGCGTTCCATATTACTTACTTTACTTTTTATTAAAATAGTTTGTATTAAATTATTATTTATATTTATTTAATTTTTTCTTTATAAGTGAATAACTGATGCACCAATATATTCCAATTAGGTTGGCACCTTTCTAGTATCTTTCTTCATTTACCTATCGTATTATGTTATTAATAAAATAAAAAGAAATACCATACTACTAGAAAATGCTAGATTCCCAACGCAGTTGAAGCATCGCTAAACTGTTCAAATCGTCAGTAATTTTATTTAGCAACGCCAAAGTAACATCAAGAGAGGTGTCACTAAATTGCCATTACAAAATATATTTCCTGACGCAGTCAATGCACCGCTAAGTTTTTAAAACTTAGCAACGCCACTTGACGTTGGGAAATTAAATATCATATATCTGAAAAATCATTTTTTTAAGGAAACTTAGCAATGCCATATTCTAGCGTCACCAAGTTTTTTTTTTTTTTTTTTTTTTTTTTTTTAAAAGCTAAAACTTAGCAATGCTTAATGGCGTTGATAAGTTTAAAGATATTTTATTTTTTTTTTAATATTTTTATTTTGTTTTAATTATTTTTTTAATATCCAATTACTAACTAAAGTATGAATTAGTAATGAATCAAGAAACATTAAAACCAATCTGATCTAAAAAAAAAAAAAGTATATCAAGTCATAACAAACATATTACTTAACTAAAATCTTAGTACCAATATACCAAACTAAAAATCTAAAATAAACATATTAATTATCTAAAATCTTAGTACCAATATACCAAACTAAAAATCTAAAATAGACCTTTTAGCATCTGTCTCACTGTCTTCACAGTGAACAAAAAGTAGTGTAAAATAAAGCCGAAACAAAACAGCAAACAAAAGTCTCGGTTGAAACAGACCATTCTCATTATTGTAGTGATAAAATGGGGAAGAGAACCAAATGGACCAGTGTGCCATTGTGTTGATTGCTCAATTCTTCGACAAAACAAGCACTTGCTAATTGTTGTTAATGTGCCTCTCATTCAATCTTTATCTCTTTTATCTAAACAAATTTATAGATTCTAAATATAAACTGAATGACTTATGCATAGCGATGCAATTAGAAATTTTGCAATGGAGACACAATATTTATTATAAAAAACAGGAAACACTAAAAACTTTATAAAATATATATATAAGTACTTTTTAAAATTTTTTAACCTGTATATTCACTTTTTTTTTTTTTGGGAAAGGGATCAAGTCTAGGAAATACTGACAACTTTATATAAAAAAAAAAAAAATATATATATATATATATATATTAGTACTTTAAATTTTCTAGGCTGTATGTACACTTTTTTTTTTTTTTTTTTTTGAAAGGGGTCATATGATTGTGGTTAGCTTGGTTGCTTAAGCCTCGAGTTTTTAATTTTATAAAAGTGTTTGGTTTCCCGAAGATTAAAAGTGTTCGGTTTTGTTTTGCCGAATAACTTCAAATTTTAACTAATGACTTCTAATTTGTAGAGTGGTCAGCAAACAACAGACCAATTACAACAAAACAGACAAATTAAAACAAAAGACAAGCAAACAAAACTTATTTAAAACATAACAATCAGAGCAAATGTTATTTAAAACAATCAGAGCAAAAACAAAAAACTAAAAAACTAAAAAACTAAAAACTAAAAACTAAAAACTAAACTAAACTAAACTAATTAAATAAATAACCTCTAATAGAAAGGAGATAGAGGGGGTGGAAGAGGGGTAGGCAAATGTAGAGAAGACCAAGAGTCCAGCGGCAACGGATGTCGACGGATGGCGGCAGACGGCAATGGACTGCTGCAAGACGGAGACAAAAAGAGAAAACAAAGGATTGAAGAGAACAAACAAATCAACAAACAAAAAATTATATAAATACTGTAATAATATTATTAATGATATTTCATGATTTTTATAAATATCTCTGATATTTCTAAAAAGTTGAACCAATTTATTTATTTTATCTAATATTTTAATTAATTTTTAAACGATAATCTCATTTAAACTATTTAAGTCATTATTTTTTGAAAGTGTTACTATTCTATTTTGAATTTCATTTTCTGTATCATAAATATATAATTGGGCGAATTTTGGAGGATTATTATTAATTAGAAGATCCAATTAGATGATGAATTTATCCGCTACTTCTAAAAATATATGGTCTTGATAATTTATTAATATTTGATTGAATAGTTGCTCTGAATGAAGTAAAAGCAAATATAAAATTATAAATTCTAATATTTTTTCTAAAATTTATACTTAAGGATCCTCTGTAATAATCTAATAATTCATCTAAAATTGGTAGTGTTTTTTTTTTAAAGGTGTCATAATTTTTCCATTTTGATAATTTAAAAAAAAATTTAGTAGATATATATTTTGTGTTTATTCATTTTTCCAAAATAATGCTCCACAGTATTGACATATACAATTACAGTCTCCAATATCAATATATTCATCATTTAAATCTAGATAAAAATTTTTTGTAAAAAAAAATTGTTAATAAAAAATTTTTCTTCAATTTTATAATTGTGTAAAAAAAATAAAAAAAAAATTTAGGATGAAGAGATTACTTTTTTGAATTGATGATAAATTATAATCCTCGGGTGATGCATTTGATGTTCCTTCATCGGTGTCATGAGTTGAAGATAATTGAGCAAATCTATTTCGATTATCAGTAATAATTTCTGTATTTAATTCTTCAAACTGATTGTTTGAGAAATGTATATTTGTCGACGTAGATGTTTCATTATTATTTGTATAATTTTGTTTTTTTGCAACATTTCGAACGTTTTGAATTGTTGATATCATTATGAGTTTTTCTTTTCATTCTTCTTGACTTCGTTTTGTTTAATATAAATTATAAAAAGAACAGTATAATGTTAAAATATAAATATTGTACAGCTAAAAGTAAAAAAATAAAATAAAATAAAATTTGCAATTTATTTAGTTAAAAAAAAAAAGGCTGAATCAGTAATAACATAATAATATTAAATATTAAAATTAAAAGAAATATTCAACGCAACAATTTTTTTCATCATAACAAAATGAAATAATACATTCCAAATAAAATATTGTAAATAATAAATAATACTAAAAGTTAAGGGTTAATTTCACTTTTAGCACCTCTGAAAAAAATAATATTAAAAACAGCAGCACTTTTTGTTCTATTCAATTTCAGCACTTACCGTGGGGCCCAGTAGCATTTAATGTATATCAAAGTACAGGATTACCCTCATCTCCTACCCACGAAATTTTTAAGTCGAACTATTTTCACTATTTTTTAGCGGTGGTCATATCCATTATGACCATCCGGTAACAACCATTATGACCAGAGTTTTTTTTTATAATTAAATTTAATTTTTTTTATGTCGAACTATTTCAATATTTTTTAGCGGTGGTCATATCCATTATGACCACCCGGTCACAACCATTATGACCAGTGTTTTTTTTTTATAATTAAATTTAATTTTTTTAAGTCGAACTATTTCAATATTTTTTAGCGGTGGTCATATCCATTATGACCATCCGGTCACAACCATTATGACCAGTGTTTTTTTTTTATAATTAAATTTAATTTTTTTTAAGTCGAACTATTTCAATATTTTTTAGCGGTGGTCATATCCATTATGACCACCCGGTCACAACCATTATGACCAGTGTTTTTTTTTTTTATAATTAAATTTAATTTTTTTTAAGTCGAACTATTTCAATATTTTTTAGCGGTGGTCATATCCATTATGACCATCCGGTCACAACCATTATGACCAGTGTTTTTTTTTTATAATTAAATTTAATTTTTTTTAAGTCGAACTATTTCAATATTTTTTAGCGGTGGTCATATCCATTATGACCACCCGGTCACAACCATTATGACCAGTTTTTTTTTTTTTTTAAATTTTTTTTTCCGAAATTTTTTGTCGAACTATTTTTTAGCGGTGGTCATATTCATTATGACCACCCGGTCATAACCATTATGACCAGTTTTTTTTTTATTAAAAATTTTTTTTTTTCGAAATTTTTGTCGAACTATTTTTTAGCGGTGGTCATTTCCATTATGACCACCCGGTCACAACCATTATGACCATTTTTTTTTATAATTAAATTTAATTTTTTTTAAGTCGAACTATTTCAATATTTTTTAGCGGTGGTCATATCCATTATGACCACCCGGTCACAACCATTATGACCAGTTTTTTTTTTTTTTAAATTTTTTTTTTCGAAATTTTTTGTCGAACTATTTTTTAGCGGTGGTCATATTCATTATGACCACCAGGTCACAACCATTATGACCAGTTTTTTTTTTATTAAAAAATTTTTTTTTCGAAATTTTTGTCGAACTATGTTTTAGCGGTGGTCATTTCCATTATGACCACCCGGTCACAACCATTATGACCATTTTTTTTAATAATTAAATTTAATTTTTTTTAAGTCGAACTATTTCAATATTTTTTAGCGGTGGTCATATCCATTATGACCACCCGGTCACAACCATTATGACCAGTGTTTTTTTTTTTTTTAATTTTTATTTCGAAATTTTTGTCGAACTATTTTTTAGCGGTGGTCATTTCCATTATGACCACCCGGTCACAACCATTATGACCATTTTTTTTTATAATTAAATTTATTTTTTTTAAGTCGAACTATTTCAATATTTTTTAGCGATGGTCATATCCATTATGACCACCCGGTCACAACCATTATGACCAGTTTTTTTTTTTTTTTAATTTTTTTTTTCGAAATTTTTTGTCGAACTATTTTTTAGCGGTGGTCATTTCCATTATGACCACCCGGTCACAACCATTATGACCAGTTTTTTTTGTGTTTTTTTGAAACAGTTTGATGAAATCCATTTGGACTCGTTCTGTTTTCATGAATGTGAAATAGGGGCAATACATTTCACTCTTATTAATAATAAAACGCGGTTTGCATGGATTAATTTAACCCTTACTCTTGAAATTGTGCAGGGTATTACACTATGACATATAAAATTAAGAAAAAATTTTAGAAAAATACAATTAATGGGAATGTGTTAAATGAAAAAATAGTATATGTATCAGGCGAATTCCTTGTCGACGTCGTCATCACTTTTGTAATTTCCTTCAATTTTCCGGTTGGCATGCATCCACAAGTAACATGCTAGCCACTCCCGAAATAGCCTCATCCGTCCACCTATTACCCAATAATTGACGTCCCTCCCTTCTATTAAGCATTCAGCAAATTTTATGGTAAACACTCCACAGTCACCCCTGTTGAACAAATGACAAAGATAATTAATTTTCACTTCAACTTTTGAAGGCAGTATACAAGGGAGAAATGGTGTTTTTCTTGCACTCACCCATTGGATTGTTGAGGGATGTCTTTCATTATGTTGATTGGTAATGGGTTAGTTCCAGCAGGTTCTCTTGGTTTGAATTGATACAAATCTAAGCGTTCAGCCAGCAATGGAATGAATATTGATAAACATTCCATGCCTGCTCGGATCTTGACATTGTGACCGCCTTCATGCTGCAGAGAGTCGTACACGTCAATGGTCCAGCTTGTCAGATCGAGCTTCGCTAATACCCAATGTTTAAGGTCAGCCAAATGCACCGGTATTAGCACAGTCATCACGTCAAACCATGATGCCCCACTCTGGACATTAACGCCAAGCATTATCTTGAGTAAAGGCTCACAGGTTCCCCAATCGAACTTCTCGGGTGCACTCTGGTGTAGACGCCACAACGATCGAACCTTTGTACAAAAATAAGTGTCAACCGTTGTCACCCTCCGTTGCTCCAATTCGGGGAACTGCCTGATCTTCTTTCTCAAGTAATAAAAGGCGACATCAACGTGCTACATTAACATAACCAGTCGGTTAAAAGATACTGTACAATATTCGAGCTCGCAAACATATAATAATTTCGATTAATGGTTGATAGCAGACTTCCGAATTTTAAAAAATGTCATGTACTTACTTCGTCCCATAGTCAAATCGGGGAGGTAGCTAATTCATAGTACCAGGTTTTTCTTCCTACCTCCATGCACCCGAAGTCATGGGGTTTGTCAAGTTTCTCATGCTTGGCACTGTAACGTGGAGGCCGTTTACTGAACATCAAGCATACATATTCGACAAACACATCAGTGCAATTCCAATTAACATCCTAAAAACAGACAATGTTAAGTTAATCTACATTACCCTTGAGGTATCTTCTTCAACAATCCTTGTTTTAACCACTCCCTGAACTCTTCTAACCTCTGTTCAGGAGGTTCATCTGCGAGACCTGCTGGGAGGGCATAATTCGTGTCGGCCGGTTTATTCGAAGGGGATCCATCGTCAGTCTTACGACCCGATGGCCGTTGGCCAAGCCTTGATAGTCTGGCCCTCTTCTTCTTGGGGATCTACAAATAACAAATTTGAAACGAGTTAATCTAATTGACTCTTCCATTATTGGCAAACTTTTAATTCTCAGCTATGCGTCACAACCACGTCCGTCAACATATCCTCTCTGGATAGCTCGTCAATCATGACAAGATCATGTGATTGCTTGTGGTCCTCCCTCTCTGGCCCCTCTTTCCCGACCCGTGACACTTCAGTCATTGCCCCCTCCCTCGCGCCAACGACTCGCGAATCCTCAACACTCATCTCGGCTGCCTGTTCCTGTACATTGAATTTTCTTAAAATGTCAAACAAATTTGTATGGGAACCACACCAATCAGGTATATTCATGTATAATTCTACCTTTGTTATCTTCTCCTCGGCATCTGCATTCCAATCGATCCCCTTATCGGCAGTAAGGAACTCCATTGCTGCCTGCAGCCCTATATCCGCATAGACATCGAGCTCAGGGGAAGGAGTCTTAAAATCTTCCGACGCCTTCCGCTTAACATTAAGAACATCGCTGCTCTCGACCTTCGGGACATGCTATGCCTGACCGAACTTCTCGGCAGCATTCTTCGCCTTCAACAATTTCAGCACCCTCCTCAACAGTTTTTTCGAGCGGGTTTGTTCCTTTTGTATATCCTCTATCTTCTTATTCAAATTATTAACATGTCCTCGGATCTCATTCTGGAACTCCACCCACGCGGTATTGATATCCGGGGTCCGCCGGGGGACTGACGACTTGGGAGCTGGTAATTGTGGCAGGCCAGTCGGTCTATTCAAGAAAAGGCGAGCAACATTCCCGTTCTTCAACTCCTCCTCGGTTGGCATCAACTGAAAAGATATTGGCTGCACACATGGCGTAAAATTACTATCCTTATACTGAATGTATTATTATTATTTTATTATAATAACCCATAACGAGTCAGTGAATCTTATTATGGTATGACCGTGTTGGTCATAACGATTTTGACCAGACGGTCATAACGGTTGTGACCTGTCTTAGTCAGTACGTTTATGACCAACACGGTCACAATGGTTATGACCGCCCGGTCATAATGGCTATGACTAGCACTTGTTATGGTATCGGAATGTGAATTACCTGTGATTCGCCAACCTCCATGAACGCCCGCTGAACGTCATCAAATTTCACAGTCTCCGCAGTGGTCCAGGACGCCATACGCGGAACGGCCTGTGAGTAGTTGGTTGTAAACTTGGAAGCCATCGTTGGAAGTGTCTCATATGCCCATACGAGTATGACATGTGGGAACCCAGGAATGCTGTAATGAACTGTGCTAACTTGTTTTTTTTGTCGTCTCTTCGAAGAAATCCTATTCTCCACTGTAGCACATATTGCAGCACGGGTTGCCTCCCATGATAGCACACCCCAAGGAAAATCGTTGAAGGCATCCAAGTTGTCTGCCAAACCGAAATATTTGGGATCTATTTTCACCGTTATAGCATTTGACAAAGGGATCGAGAAAATAATGTACAAAAGGCTAAGTTTTACGGCATCTTCGTCGTTGTCAAACTTAGCATTGGACAGTTGTAGTTCCAAATTTTCCCTCGATACGCCCTTAACCGTCGAAAAATATCTTGCCATTAATCTGCTCTCGACGACCGGTAGATGCGTAGACCCTGCACATTTTTGTCCGGTAATTAGGCAGAACTCCATTATGGAGAATCTGGCCATTTCGTCTCCAATCTCGAACCACAGTGCGTCACCCATCGTTGTGTGGTTTGTAAGACGCATAACAATGTTGTGGAATAACTGGCCAGCCCAACCTAGAGACTCTAGATGTAAGAAAGGTTGTACACATGGCTGGTCTTTGACGGAGGCCAACTGTCGTGGAGATAACCACAGGCTCAGTTTCTTCCATGTCTCGTTAATGTTTATGAAAGTATTGATTTTGGCCCGTGTTATCTCAGAGTCTGGTACGAGTCGGATATATTGCCCCTGTGTGAATGGATAAAAAAAAAATTAAAACAAAATTTTTGATGAGTCGGTATTTAGCACCATGGACGTGCCGCAAACTATTTTTTGACTAAATCAAACATCGATCAAAGATTTTACCTCTTCCTCTTTCGATATCTTGGATGGAGTTATACTCGTTTCGTGTACATCCATTTCTCCCTTGTTTCTCTCAATATCTGTAATTGTCACCATTCTACGGATATGGAATCGGCGGTTTACGGCTATAGTATCTCTGTTTACGGCTATAGTAGGTGGTTGACGACGGTTATGCAGGAGACGTCTGGTCGAAAACGATACGATTTCTTCTTTCTCTCTCTAGAATCGGTGTTTCCCTCTCTAACAACTGTAAAAGCTTTTTTAAAAATTTTAACCCAATAGCGGCATAGGGTGACTAACTATTACGCGTGGAGGAGATGATGGCAAATTTGGTATTTTGTCACTCAAAGTCGTACAAAAGACTGTTGGTATTCCATATCATATCGGTCATAATGGTTGTGACCGCCCGGTCACAACCATTATGACCATGGTAAAAGCGTTATACACAAAGCTTCTCACTATAGTCATAACCATAGTTACTGACGTGTCACAACGAAGTTGACCGCCTTCTTCGCTACGGTTCCCAAAAGTTACTGAATTTTCCCTGCAGGCATTTAATGCCTCGGTTATCGTGTAACTTTAACACTAATAATAATATAATAATAATATTCGAAGGTTTAAAATTATATTTTATTAATATAATATTAAATTGTTTAATTTTAAACATTATCTTGCGTCAGGACTTCGGTCACAATGGTTGTGACCGCCCGGTCAAAACTATTGTGACCAGGGTAAAGGCTACTGTTACACGGTAATTCACCCCAGTCATAACCATTGTTACCAGAGTGTCACAACGAAATTGACCGCCTTCTTCGCTACGGTTCCCTAGGTTAATCTAATGATGTTGTTTCCCCTGCAGGCATTTAATGCCTCGGTTATCGTGTAACTTTAACACTAATAATAATATAATAATAATATTCGAAGGTTTAAAATTATATTTTATTAATATAATATTAAATTGTTTAATTTTAAACATTATCTTGCGTCAGGACTTCGGTCACAATGGTTGTGACCGCCCGGTCACAACTATTGTGACCAGGGTAAAGGCTCCTGTTCCACAAAGCTTCTCACTCTAGTGATAACCATAGCTACTGACGTGTCTCAACAAGCATCACCGCCTTCTTCGATACGTTTCCCAAAAGTTACTGACTTTATTTACTAAGCACACATTTAATGCCTCGGTTAGCGTGTAAAGTTAACACTAATAATAATATAATAGTAATATTGGAATCATTAAAAGGTTATTATAATCTTTTAATTTTTTTTTACAAACAGATAACGAGTCAGGACTTCGGTCACAATGGTTTTGACCGCCCGGTCACAACCATTGTGACCAGGGGAAATAATAATAAAATTGACAAAAATTTTATGTTCATTAATTTATATATGTTTTATAAACCACATTGACAAAGGACCTCGGTCATAACGGGTTTGACCATCCGGTCACAACCATTGGGCCCACGGTAAAATAAGCTTTAGATAGGGGCTAACAATAGTCATAACGATATTGACCAGGCGGTCACAACGAAGTTGACCGCCTTTTTAAGGCCCAGCCCCAAAAGTTGATGGCGGGATATACAAATATGAATATACTGCCTCGGTTGGCGTGAACCGTTAAAACTAATAATCATTATATTAATAATAATATAATGATTAACAATGTAATTACGTGGAAATCTTTCGGTTAATCTGTTTTTTTTTTTTTTTTGCAGGGCATTCAATAACCACTGAGTTCGGTCACAATGGTTGTGACCGGATGGTCACAACCATTGTGACCATTGAAAAAATAGTATTACACAGATTTCGTCCCCTCGTCACAAGGACGGAGTTGGCTTTGTTCGACGGGGCCTTAAGGGTACTGAATTCGTACACGTTTGTCGGTTGTGTCCATAGCCATTACATCTACCACAACGAACGGAGTCGGGATCTTCACCTTGGGACAAAATCCTTCGAACTCGTGGCCTTCCGGGACCACGCTTCGTTTTGGGAGGATTGACGATTTGCGCCCGGATTGATTCAGGCACATCCCAGCCATCAGAGCTGCCAATAGGATGGACTACAGATGAATAACAACCATAAAGATAATCTTTCGTGTAGTATGCCGAGCAATAATTGTATGGATCTATCCGTCGGTGGTTACACACGGCCATGGCATGCGGGCAGGGAATTTGATCTACCTGAAATCGTCTACACGTACATGTCTTTTGGCTCATATCAACGATCCATATTTGGCCAGCATTGTTGGTGACAGCGTACTCAAACTGATCGGCTGGCCGCGGCTGTAAGAAGTGGAAATTTAACGAATTTAGTTAAGTTGGATTAAGGGAAAATCCGCATATACCATATACGTGGTGGCAGTTGGCATGATAACGTACCGTTACTTTTAGACCTATTGAGAAGTTGGTGTGAAGCATCTTCTCAGCCTTTGGAGCAAGTTTCGAAGTCAATTTTAGGGCCTCCTCACGCCTGTTGACAAACCATCTTTGTTGTAGTTCCCTCAACCATTCCATTAAGAATCCAACTGGCATTAACCTGGCT
Organism: Ficus hispida; assembly: GCA_025413025.1. Lineage (NCBI taxonomy): Eukaryota > Viridiplantae > Streptophyta > Magnoliopsida > Rosales > Moraceae > Ficus > Ficus hispida. The sequence goes on along the minus strand of CM046371.1, from coordinate 15,920,424 downwards.
TTCCGATCAACATTATTAAATGACTCCGCGATGTTGGTTGTCATGATTGCATACCGACGGCCGTTGAAATATGCTCGCGACCACTTTTTCGGATCGGCCTGCATGAGGTATCGGTGCATGTCGGGGTTACGAGTACGGATTGATTCCATATGACGATGGTGCTCACTTAAAAGATATATTGTCATCCCATCGACCATTATACTTGATGAAAACACAAACGTCCTCCATTTACTGTAAAACTACAAATAATTTTCCTGTCAAAGGGTTAAATACAAATTTCAAAAATGAGGAACAGTTAAGAAGCAAGGTAGGATGGCTTATGTCGTAGATCTGGTCCACGGAAACGGAGTTGACGCAGATCTGGCAGATTCGGCCGGATTAACAGAGTGAAACAAGATGTGGAAGGATTTTTAATACTGGGAGACAGTTTCGATCAATGGGTAATGGTCCACGGATGATTCGCGAGGATTGGGTGGGAGAAAATCAACGAAACTAGAGACGAAAAATTAAAATTTTCTATGTTCAGTTGGTTATATACTGTCGCTATGGATGTGGAGGGAATGGAGTGAGGATGGCGGGCTAGGACGAAAATTTTCAGCTTAGGGTTGGCTGAGGGCATATATGACTTTATACATACCCAAAAATTGTATGGTGACGTGGCAAAAAAAAAAATGGTCATAATGGTTGTGACCGGGTGGTCATAATGGAAATGACCACCGCTAAAAAATAGTTCGACAAAAATTTCGAAAAAAATTTTTAACAAAAAAAAAAAAAACTGGTCATAATGGTTGTGACCGGGTGGTCATAATGGAAATGACCACCGCTAAAAAATAGTTCGACAAAAATCTCGAAAAAAAAATAAAAAAAAAACAAAAAAAAAACTGGTCATAATGGTTGTGACCGGGTGGTCATAATGAAAATGACCACCGCTAAAAAATAGTTCGACAAAAATTTTGAAAAAAATTTAAAAAAAAAAAAAAAAAAACTGGTCATAATGGTTGTGACCGGGTGGTCATAATGGAAATGACCACCGCTAAAAAATAGTTCGACAAAATTTTCGAAAAAAAAAATTTAATTATAAAAAAAAACTGGTCATAATGGTTGTGACCGGGTGGTCATAATGGAAATGACCACCGCTAAAAAATAGTGAAATAGTTCGACATAAAAAAATTAAATTTTTAATAAAAAAAAAAAAAACTGGTCATAATGGTTGTGACCGGGTGGTCATAATGGAAATGACCACCGCTAAAAAATAGTGAAAATAGTTCGACTTAAAAAAGGGGTGGTCATAATGGTTGTGACCGGGTGGTCATTATGGATATGACCATCGCTAAATAATAGGGAATAAAGTTCGACAACAAACAATTTTAATTATATAAAACAAAAGCGTGGTCATAATGGTTGTGACCGGGTGGTCATAATGGATATGACCATAGCTAAATAATAGTTAAAAAAGTTCTTTTAAAATAAAACAAACGAAATTTTTTAATGCTTTAAAAATAAAAATTAAAAGAACTGGTCATTACGGTTATGACAAGGCGGTCATAATGGTTATGACCATTGATAAAAAATAGTAAAAAATGTAAAATTCGAAAAAAAAAAGCCAGGTTATGGTCATAACGGTTATGACCGGGTGGTCATAATGGTTATGACCTTTACTTAAAAATGACAAAAAGTTATAATTTAAAAAAAAAAGAAACTTTCGATGGAAGTTTCTCTCTGTACATGGAAGTTTATCTCGGTAAATGGAAGTTTCTCTCTGTAAATGGAAGTTTCTCTCTTTACATGGAAGTTTATCTATATTATATGAAGCTTCGGGTTTCAAAATGGGTGGGGGGGGCTAGGCGGAAATAAGTTTTCAGTTTTCTCTCTCTAGATTTCAGTTTTCTCTCTCTAAACCACTGTACATGGTGGTTTGAAAAAAAAAAAAAACTTTTTTCGGCCATGCGAGGGAGAGAGATTATTTCGTGGGTAGGAGATGAGGGTAATCCTGTACTTTGATATACATTAAATGCTACTGGGCCCCACGGTAAGTGCTGAAATTGAATAGAACAAAAAGTGCTGCTGTTTTTAATATTATTTTTTTCAGAGGTGCTAAAAGTGAAATTAACCCTTGAAAATTTAACGGTAAGAAAAAATCAATAACTTAAAAAAAGTGTAGTTAAAAATTAAAGAAGAAACTAATTAAATTAATAAAGAAATGTAAAAATATGTTATATTTAACTAATCTAATTTTAAAAAAATAATATTAATATACAATATTTATAATAACTTAGTTACAATTATTATAAATATATATTTTTTATAATAAATTTTCATGACAGGAGGGGGGGGGGATTTATATCTCTTCATCTTGTTCTAAATTTATTAAGTTTTTATATTTACAAATTTCTATTAATTATTTTTTAATTGAAATTGTTTAAATTTTTACAAATTTAATATTTTGTCATTCTTATATATTGTTTCATTTATGTAGCTTTATTTTATATAATTGAAAATAATAGAAGATAATATTTTTTTTTATCATTTTTATTTACGAAGGAAAAAAAACTGAAACAATAATAACATAATAATAATAAATATTAAAATAAAATTAATAATTTAAATATAACAATTTTTTTCATTATAACAAAATCTAATAATATATTTTAATAAAAAACCTATAAATAATAAATGAAATATAGTATTTGAAAATTCAAACAGTAAAAAAATTCACTAATGTAAATAAATGTAGTTAAAGAATAGAAAAATAATCATTTAAGTTGATTAATATATTTAGAAATGTGTTACATATTTAAGAAATATCAATTTTAAATAAAAATATTAATAGACAACATTAACTATAAGTTAGTTATAATTATTATAAATATATTTTTTTTATAATTAAATTTCATCACGAAGAAAAAGGAAAAAAGGAAAATTGCATCTTTACTTTTTGTTTTAAATTTATACAAACATTTTATATTTACAAATTTTCATCAATTTTTTTAATTTAAGTTATTTACCTTGCCCTTCATTTTTTCAATATTATAATTTAATTTTATTACTATACTTTTTACTTATGTTAATTCAGTTATTTTTTTCCTTCTAAATTTATTTAAATTTAACATTTTCTAAACCCTATATATTGTTTTATTCATGTAATTTTATTTTACATAGTTAAAAATAATTGAACAAAATATTGGTTTTTATTTTGTAGTTTAGTTTGTTTAATTTTTTTTAGATATATGTAAAATTATTTTATTAAAGAATTGTATCTATTAATTAAACATATTTTATGTTAATTTGTTTTTTTAACCTCCCCTTTTAAATTTTTTTGAATTTAATATTTTTTAATTTTCATATACTGTTTTACTCATGTATTTTTATTTTACATAGTTAAAAACAATTGAAGAAAATATTGTCATGACTTTGTTAATATGTGGAGTTGTTATCACTAACTTTTTATTTTCTCTCTCCCTTTCTATGCTCTCCCCCTTTTTTCGTACGGACATATGAAATTTTATTAGTTCAATTTTATCTTATTAAAATGGTTCAATAAAAGAAACTTATAAATACTAATTAAAATAGAGAATTTAAGAATCCAAACAATAAGGAAATTTTAATAATTTAAATAAATGTGAGTAAGAAATAGAGAAATAACTATTTAATTTAATTAATAGATGTAAAAACATGTTACATATTTAACAAATGAAAATTTTAAACAAGAACATTCATATACAACATTAATCATAATTTGTAAATATATACTTCTCATAATAAAATCTCACCAGAAAAAGAAAAAAAAAACACTACATCTTTTCATTTTGTTGTAAATTTATAGTGATAATTTATATTTTCAAATTCTCATGAATTATTTTTTAATCTAAAATATTGACTTTTCTTTTTTTTTTTTTAATATTATAATTTAATTGTGTTATTTTATTTTTTAATTAAGTTAATTCAGTTTTTTGTTTTTTTTCCTTGTAAATTTTTTAAAATTTAACATTTTGTAATTCTTATATATTGTTTTGTTGATGCAATTTTATTTTACATAGTTAAAAATGATTGAAGAAAATATTATTCTCTAATTTGTAATTTAGTTTTTTTATATTATTTTATTTTAAAAAATATATTTATTTGTTAAAGTAATTTTTTTAGTATGTTAATCTGTTTTTTTCCCTTTTAATTTTTTTTTCCAATTTAGCATTTTGCAATCTTTATGAAATTTTATTTTACATAATTAAAATTAATTGGAGAAAATATTACTTTGACTTTGTTAGTATCTATGATTGTAACTACCAATTTTTTTTATCCTTTCTCACCCTCTCTATTTTCTATTCGTAGCATTCCGTACGGAGGGCAAAATTTTTTTGGTCCAATTTTATCTGTTCTTAATACATAACAATTGATAAAAATATTATTTTTTAAGTTTTTTTTTTTTTTTATGAAAGCCAACATTTTTTGAATAAAATAAAAATAACTTATTATTATTCATTATGATAGTTATGTTATTAATCAAAATAAAAATTTATATTCAATAAAAAAAATTTAACATGAATGAATTAAAAAACCTAATTCACGCCCCCCCCCCCCCCCCTGTTTGCTCATTTTTTGCCTTCAAATAAAAACTTGGATTTATTAAGTCAAATAATAAATAAATTAAGGTATATAAATTCATCAATAAATATTACACATCAACAAAAAAAAATCTATAAAATTACATGATAAAAGAACTTAAACTATACAATTAAGATTACAATAATTTGTATTATAAAGACATTTAAATACAGAAACTCTTCTAATAAATTTAAATATTACAACAATATAATAGAAAGAAAAAATCCCCGGGTACTAAAAAATTTAAAAAAAAAAAAAGAATAAAACACAGAACGAAAAATAAAATAGAAATAATAACAACAAATTTAATATATACACAGACATATACATATATACTATAAAAAACAATATAAAAATTTTAATGAAACATTTTCTGGTATGCTCAAATCTCATTAGTAATATGTCTCAATAATAACCATAATACAATTCAACATCATCTTTGATAGCTACCAAGTGTAATATTTGGGAATATGTCCCAAAAAAAAAGAGAGAGAGAAAGCTTGCCTAATACAGAAAGGAAACGAAAAACAGAGAGAACGGGAAGAAAAAGGAAAAAATTTTAAAAAATTTAGAATATTACAACAATATAAAAACAGTAATATAATCAGTACCATTATGTTGTGACAAAAACAAAATTACACAAATCCCAAACAGCAATAATAAAGATGGTCAAATAGGTATATCACAGTTAAGTAATATATGTTATCAATAATACCATATTCAACAAAATATATCAAATTAAACAATAAATCTGGTATATGCATTCTTATATATTTGAATAGAGATCATCATAGCATACAAAAATTTTTATTCAGAACTTCTTATTAAAAACATGTACAACAACAAAACACAGAAGCAATAATAGGGGAAAGGAGAAAAAAAAAATACAAAACAGTAAACTTATCACATATAACATAATCATGTGACTTATAATATAAATAATATTCATAAAGCATTTACAAATAAGGGGAAAAAAAAAAAAGAACTGTGTATACCATCGGCCAGGGGGGTAGGAAAAAAAGTGGTAAAAAACCACATATAGAGAAAAAAAAAAAAGCAAAACACAATTAAAAAATTGAATCTCTTTATAATATGATGATCATAATAATAAATATGTTGAGATAATAAGACAATAATCAATACTAATTAAAACCTTTAAATAAGAACAGTACTTGGATTAAAAAACAGGTTTGAACAGAGAGAAATCAAGATTCAAGGGAAAGCAGTTAAGAGAATTTTACAGAAACATTAATAGTGAAAAAAAAAAATAAAGTAATAACTAAAGAGAAGATGTATTTAAAAGAGATAATCGGCTAAATCAGAAGAGTCGGTGGAAGAGAGAGAAAAAAATTTTTCACACATAACAGGTAAAGGATAACAAATTTAAACAACATTAGCTGCATTAATGACAAAGTTGAATCTGTAAAAAATCTCAGTCAAAGTAATCATGGACAGTAAACCACATGCTTGTAGCAAATAATACAATTACAACAAATAGGGAAAAAACATATAATTTAAAAGTGGCAGTTATTATACTTACAGCTAACAAACTACATAGTTCAAACATCTAACAATTTATTCAAATCTAACTAAATCATGCAATACAGTTATTAAACAGAACAGAACAATAATTCTGCAGGAATTAATTACAAAGAATGATGATAATAAAACATCACACACACTAACCTAATCATAATTAACTATTATACAAAAAAAATGTCCTATCTATAATAAAAGCAAATCGGATAAATAAAATTTTAACAGAAAATATAAAAAAACTCGTAATAAAAACTCCAAACTACAAATCCTAAATATAACAGAAAATTATCAACATGCAAAATACAAATATCAAACTTGCAAACAAAATCAACAAAATATTACCCGGGTGATGAGTGTTCATTTTGCACACTCAAATATCATCATAATTCTTGAATTTCTTTGTTATTCCTCAAGTTTTCGTTGTGTTTTAACGTTTTTTGTCTCTAGTGTATAGCGAAGCAGGTTTGTTTTATGATAGATCGCATCAGAACATATTTTGGGAGCATTCACATATCCAACAATTCCAGAGAAGACTTTCTAGCGGATCCAGAAGAAAATGTCTAGAAAACACGTTGAAAGTAAACTTCCAGCGGCAGGAATCACAGAGCCGACACGTCGGGAAGTCAATTCTAGATAATCACAATGGTTGATTTTCCTTTCGAGCTTAAGACATTTGGAGATTTTGAGATAATCAAGAAAAAATTTTGATTTTAGAAGAATTGGAGATAAAAATCGAGTCTTAGCCCGCAGCAGAGGCGCGGGCGCGCGGCCAGCACCCAGCGCCCGCGCGTCCCACCAGCGCGCCCGGTCTCCTTGTGCCCAGCCAGAGCGCGCGGCCGCGCCCTCTCAGGCGCGCGCTCTCTCGCATGCGACCGCGCGCCTTTTCTCCACTTGTAGTGCCCACGTATAAAAGGAGGGAATCGAAAGAAAAAAGGGAGAAGGGAGTTTCTGGAGAGAACAAACGAAAAAAAAGAAAAAAAAATAGAAAAAAAAAAGTCTAGGGTTTATTTTATTTCACAATTTCTTTCATCTTTTCAATTTCAATTTCTAGTTTCTTTTCATCTTTCTTTAAATTTAATTGCGCATAAACAATGAATATGCGTAGCTAAATTCCTTTTTCTAGGGCTTGATGTAGCTTGAACCGATTTGTTGATCAATTGTTTGGCGTTATTAATTAAAGCTTTTCTTTTCTATTCATTTATTTTGTGTTTAAATTATTTTTTTTATGATTATTATCGTGATTGACTGCAGCGATTACTATAATATTTCTACAAGATTATTGCGAGTTAGTAACTGAGAGGTGATGATTCAATTAATTGGGAGTTAGACACAAATAGGCTAATTGATTCAATAACGAGAGTTAGATATCGATTGGTGAGCCATTAGATTCTTAAGGATTTACATCGAGAGATGGGATTTGAAGGAGTTTATTGGGTGTTTATAATGAGGGTTAATTCCTATGATTAAGAAGAGATTCTAGCCGATAGGTTTGACTCAATTTCTGTGATCATCGAGAGAAGAGGCAGAATTATATTTATCCAAGGCTTATGAGTGATTAGATTAGTTTAGGTTGAAACCCATTACAAGCGATCAACAATAGGTGACGGTGAAATCGGTGCCCTAGGTTTTTATCATATTAATTTCTCTAAGTTGTTAGTTGTTTTATGCTTTTATTTATTGTTAATTTAATTTCAGTTATTTATTCAATTCTCTTAGCAATTTAATCTTATTTTTCGGTCGTTTGGATAGAATTGATATTCTTGGTACATGGTAATTAGTTCGTTGATTTTAAATCTTAGTCTCTGTGGGAACGATATTCGGACTTAATCATCCACTTTATTACTTGTTGATTTGTGCACTTGCAAGCATTAATTTGTTATAAATAAATCGAGCAACAAGTTTTTGGCGCCGTTGCCGGGGAACTTAACGGTTTAGTTTTAGTGAATTGATATTGTGGAAAAAAAAATCAGTTCTAATTCAAACATTTTATTTTTGTTTATTCATTTTTTTTTCAGTTTTTAATTTGTTTTTATTTCTTTTTGTTTTGTAGTGCATGCGTAGGAGTCAATCGGCGGAGTTAATCCCTCTTGATCTTGAGATCGAACGGACTGTTCGATCACTTAGGAAGCAGCAACGCACGAGACTCGTCGACATGGAAGCGAATAATAATCAACAAGTGGCTAATCAGCCCGACAATAATCAGAGGACGCTTCGTGACTACTACAAGCCAACTGTCACAGGGGATTACTCGGGTATTCAGCGCCAAACGATCAACGCCAACAATTTTGAATTGAAACCAGCTCTAATTTCGATGGTGCAACAGAATCAATTTGGGGGTTTGCCACACGAGGATCCACACGCTTACTTGTCTACATTTCTCGAAATCAGTGACACGGTTAAGATGAATGGGGTCGATCCTGCGGTTATTCGGACTCGCTTATTCCCATTTTCTCTGCGAGATAGAGCTCGGTCTTGGCTGCAATCTCAAACTCCGAATAGTATTGCTTCGTGGGAAGAATTGGCTGAAAAATTCTTGATCAAGTATTTTCCTCCTTCGAAGACATCTCAGTTGCGGGCTGAAATCGCTCAATTTCGACAGTTTGACTACGAGCAGTTTTATGAGGCTTGGGAGCGCTTCAAGGACCTTCTACGCAAGTGTCCGCAGCATGGGTTTGATGACTGGTTTCAAGTTCAAGTGTTTTATAACGGGCTGAATGCTTCGACTAAGTCAACTATTGATGCGTCGGCAGGGGGGTCGATTCTTGCTAAGACTCCGACACAGTTAATTACTCTCTTCGAGGACATGGCTATGAACAGTTGTCAGTGGAGTAATGAGCGAGGTGTAGTGAGGAAGAGCACTGGAATGATTGATGTGGATCAGACTACTCAGCTCATGGCTCAGCTCTCTATGATCTCCAATCAAATCAAGAACATGAGCAACGCAAGTGGTAAGGTGCCACAAGATTCTGAGATGGCGATGATGGCGCAAAGTGGGAGTTCCTCAGAGACTCAGGATGAGCAGTGCAACTATGTCAATAGGAACTACAATTTTCGCCCCAATAACAATCTCCCTCCGTACTATCATCCCGGGTTGAGAAATCACGAGAACTTCTCCTTTAGCAATCCAAAGAACGCATTGAATCCTCCCATGGAACCTAAGCCGGCAGCCGGAATGTCACCTGACTTGGATGGCCTTTTGAAGTCATTTGTTTTCGAGGCCAAGAACAGAATGGATCAACAAGACAATCGGTTGAATGGTTTGGAAACTCACATGACTCACATGGGTCTACAATGAAGTCGGAAAATCAGATTAGTCAGATGGCAAACATGATGAAGGGAGGACCGTCAACTTCGTTTCCAGCGGACACAGAGAAGAACCCATGGGATTGCAATGCGGTCACTTTGAGAAGTGGGAGACAATTGGTAGATGAGAAAAAGAAAGAAGTGGCCGAAGAAGATGTGGTACAAGAAGAGTTGGGGGCTGAAATTCCAAGGCAAGAAGTGGTTGCGCCTAAGGAAAGACCAAAAGTGACACCGGGCTCGATACACTTCCCGGATAATCTCCTCGCATCTTTCGTCCTCTCCCTATCCTCAGAGATTTCAAAGAAAGAACTTGTACTTTTGCGTTCCGCCGGATGCCTTTCGGGTTATGTAATGCACCCGCCACATTTCAAAGGTGTATGATGGCGTTGTTTGCGGACATGGTAAAGGACATCATGGAGATTTTCATGGACGATTTTTCTGTATTTGGGTCTTCTTTTGAGGTGTGTTTGCTTAATTTGACTCGAGTTCTACAGCGGTGTGTCGACACCAATTTAGTCCTCAACTGGGAAAAATGCCACTTCATGGTTCGTCACGGGATCGTTCTGGGACATCGAGTGTCGGCGAGTGGGTTGGAAGTCGACCGTGCGAAGATAGAGACAATAGAGAAATTGCCACCTACAACGAATGTCAAAGGGATTCGTAGTTTTTTGGGGCACGCCGGTTTCTACCGAAGGTTCATTAAAGATTTTTCAAAGATTGCTAAGCCATTATGCAACTTGTTGGAAAAAGAGGCAGCTTTTGAATTCGATGACACATGTTTGAAGGCGTTTATCATTCTTAAGGAAACATTGACGAAAGCACCTATTCTCACCACTCCGGATTGGAGCCTTCCTTTTGAAATCATGTGCGACGCCAGCGATTTTGCCGTGGGGGCTGTTCTTGGGCAGAGAAAGGAGAAAATTTTTCGCGTGATTTACTACTCGAGCCGCACGTTAAATGACGCACAAATGAATTACACCACAACTGAAAAAGAGATGCTAGCGGTGGTGTATTCGTGCGACAAGTTCAGGGCCTACATCATCGGGAGTAAAGTTGTTGTCTACACCGATCACGCAGCGATTCGCTATTTGTTTGACAAAAAGGACGCCAAGCCTCGTCTCATCCGATGGGTCCTTTTGCTGCAAGAGTTCGATATGGAGATTCGAGACAAGAAGGGGGTTGAGAACGTAGTCGCCGATCATTTATCCCGCCTTGAAAGTGAAGAAGAAAATAAGAAATTTCCTAACATCGCCGAGTCCTTCCCCGATGAGCAATTGTTTGTGGCGGATATAAAGCTCCCATGGTTTGCCGACATCGTGAATTATTTTGTTGGTGAATTATTTTGTGGCGGATATAAAGCTCCCATGATCTTGTGATTCAATCTGAAATATACCGCGTTAAAAACTTTTAGCCAAATCCAAGTGGGGAAAAGGTCAAAAGAAAAAAAGAGTACATATTTATCAAAGATTGACTATCTAGAAAATCTACATAGCGGAAGACTAACAATGTCTTTGTTGGCTGCTGAAGAAATGAAATCCGGTCAAGCAAACCATCAATTTTCTTCTTCCAAGTGCGTTGTATGAGAAGCTAATTTATCCGTCACACAATTTCCTTTCCTAAGTACATTAGATACATAGTAGGTTTTCTTGAAGATAGTTCATAACGTGCATACATCTTGTAAGAAACTTTCAAGGTACGTTTCTCTTTTGATTATTGGTATTTATTTAAATTATTGGTGCAACTATTAAAAATATAACTACTTCCTAAAATTACTAAATATATGAAACTTTATTAAAATGAAATAGACTAGAACAATATAAAAAAATTTGTACAGGCTGCTATAGGGGTTTGGAGAATTTTAGAATTGTGAATCCAAATCGGATTGATCATGATATTTCTTATAAGTTGATTAAATTGTTATCTTTTTCAAAAGAAAATAGTATAAAATACATGAATATTACTTTTTAGTATTAAAAAGTAGTAATATTGATTTATGGATCTACATGGAGCAAAATCGTAGTCTCTCTTTTTCAAATTGTAGAAATAATGGAGATTTTTTAATGATGTGACAAGGTATCAATTTCCTTTATTGCGAATGTAAACTTGGATGAGAAGTTTAATAGAGATAAGGTCAGTTAATTTAGAGTTATGTGAGGATATTCTTGAAATTCCTCCCCACCACTGTCGCGGTAATGATGGAAAAGAAGAAGGGCATATAGGTCTAAAATAGATTGACAAAAAGTTGTACAACGCACTTGGTCATTATAGATGTGAAAGCAAAATTAAGTATGTAAGAGTGGCACAAGAGTACTTTATATATATATATAGTTTTAATAGTTACTTCAATATTTATCTGTATATCTATAGATGGTTATTTTAACTATTCTATATAAATTAGATGGTTATAACGTATTGACCAAAATTATTTTATAATAATTAATGAGCATTCAATTAATTAACGTGTTTGAAAAACAAAATGAGATCATTAAATAAGTATTAAATTTAACAAAAAACATCATATCAATAAGACTATTCAATAAGTAAAAGACGCAAATTCATGCAATAATTACTTATTCATGGGAAGTAATATGAACAAAAGTTTAAATGATTTGAACATAGTAAGCTCGTAAGGTATAAACAAATATTTATTTCAAATGGTGCACATGAGAATGTATAAGGTTATCTACTAAATTGCAAGTTGATAAGTTTCTTATAGAAAACGTATGTAGAATGGAAGATGAGATATTCATACATAACGGATGCGCATCTGAAAAATCTGTTGCATCAACATAATGATATCTATATAAAAGCCTTGAAGAGACCTAAAAGATTTTAAAGATATAGTTTGAAATTATGTACTTTATAATATGACAAAGATCTTTGTGTTAATGGAAGAAAAAAAATTTCTAAATAGAATGCTTATCCATAATTTCTCGTATGTATTAAAAAGTAATGAAGAACTTTCATGAATATTGGAGTTTTAAAAGTTATTTATTAGTTGTTTTGTGGCCTGAAACTAATTTCATATATTAATAAGACACGGACCCAAGAGTGTGACAAGCAATCATTATGGAGTAAGTCATTAGGCTATGAGATCAATTTACTTTATGCTCACCTAAGGTTGAGTTTTTATGTTAATGATTATCATATCAATTTTTTACTTACTAAGAAATAAATACTAGTTAAAAGTTATACCATACCAATCAAAGTTAACTAACACTTCATATTGATTCTTTATCACGATTGAGTTCCAAAGGAGTGGTGTGCTGTCGCGGGCAACCAAAAATAAAATATGTACTCCTAAAAATATATGTAGTGACGTGAGTAAGGATCGTTCCTATAGAGATTTTCTAGCCTAGTTTTATGCTACTTGAACGAGAAAAGAAGGAGTTTGAATATAATGAAAAAACAATTTTAAGAAAAACAATTAAGGACCAATTTAAATTAAATATAAAAATCAATCAAAAGAACAAACCTTGGTCTAAGTTAACATCCACCACCGGAATTTTATAATTGATCATTGATACAAATATATAAGTTCACACTTTGAATATTCACCTTTGGAAGTAATTTCCAATCTCCCCTTAATCACAATTAATTAGAAAAGCATGCAATCTAATCAACTCTAACTATAAACGACCCAAGACAAGCGCTAAAAGTTTAATCTAGTAGCAGCCTTAAGAATTAAAGAGATCGATGAATCTAAACAATACAAGCATAAGCAGTTGCATTTAATTTAGTCAAGTAGTTTTCCTAAGGTCTAATAATTTCTAACATAGCAAATCATTAAAATCTTAGTTGCTTTACAAATTAGAGGGATCAAACAATTACAGATTTGATATCTAACTTAGCCATAGATTGCAATGAATAAATAACTAGTAGGCTTTCTAGTAATTAAACGAGACTATCATAAAAAGTAAGTACAGAAGTATATTCGATACTTAAAATATAAATAACACAAACAAATTAGGTCTCACAGTTTTATTAATTCCAAGGCTTCTGTTTCCTTTGACCAAATATCAAAATTTAGCCATGCTAGGCCATAATGAAAATTTGAAGGAAGAGTTAAATAAGAGAGAAAAGAGAGATGTCACCCCAAAATCTGATGACTTCTCTTCTTTTTATACACATAAATTCCTTATTGGAAACTTACCAAATCTCTTAAAACATACTAAATATTATTCTAAAATAACAATATTCAAATCTAGCTAATTAAAAATAAAAGAAAGTCTGAATATAAATAGGAAAGTGTTAATTTTGGCTGTAATTTTCGTGCACCAGATCTGGAAACTTTCTGAAAGTAAACTACATCAAATCAGCATATTAGACTTATAGGACATGGAACATTCCAAAACGTCAACTGTACAGGTACAGCAAATTCAAGCCCAAGTTTGACCTTGATGTATTTAGTATGTCTCAAAATGCAAAACATGAAAGTTATAGAACTTTTTCTTGTCGTTCCATAGCATCTTGAATCATCTCAATCAGAGCTCAGATGAGAGAGTTATGCCCAGATTACGAAGCAATATTGAAATAGTTAAAAATTCCAATTAGCTAGTTTTGCATTTAATGCCTCCATTTGCACCTAGATTAAAATATAAGAATAATGAGTACAATTAGGTAACAAATAAATATAAAAGACTAAACATTAAGGGAGAAAAGTAGGACATTTTGCATTCTCATTAAATTCCCCCACAAAAAACTTTTGCTCGTTCCCGGGCAAAACTCAAATTCACTTCCCCAAAAACCCCAAGGTCGCAACGCCATCAACAAAGAACAACCAAGCTCTTCAAAAACTCATAACACATCATGAACAAACATTCTTAAGCATTTACACTCGAGAATGTAATAAACTAAATATGTGGACTCTCATGAAAATAAACACTCTACTCTCATGTGTTTGAAGGTTATGTGTTTCGCTCAAATTCATTCCAATGGAAATGATCTACCATAGGCTTGCATATCTTCTCATTCTCCACCACTGGGATCACATGCATAACACGAATCACAAGGACTTTTCAGGGGTTACAACTGGGTTTAGGGTCAAGGTGGAAAATATTTGGGAATGTAGTTCAAAAGTCATCGAAACTAATGGAGCAAAAATGAATCAACTCAAAACTTGAATATATAAGATATGCAAAACCAACCACTCCATTCAGCAACTTTTTCAATTCTGCTTTAAAGCATTTAAACCATGTACAACTCCTACATTCGAAAACAGATCACTCAAAGGAACACTTTTCGTTTGCAACAGGGATTAATCCTTCTCAACAACTTCCACTATATATATATATATATATATATATATAATGTATAAACAGACCCTTTCTTGAAATTTTAGAAGAAATTATGAACATGGACAGTTTGTAACGTTAAAGGCAATTTCATACATCATTTCTTCTCTTCTTCTTCTTTCCTTTTTTTTTTTTTTAGCAATAACATTAACGATAGAACTCACAAATTGAGAATGAAAACATATTCCATTCACCAGTTACAGCCATACCACAAATCTAGGCACCCCTACACTTATAACCTGCATACCTATTTATATTATCATGATGAACAATGCTCCACTAGTTCTAGGGCTTGGGTAAAGACATTGTTTTTCGTGTTCAAAGTTTGTAACGTGGGTTCATAATAAACGAAAAAGGTCGATAAAGCTCAAAGGGTTCAACAAAGGGAAAAATTAATTACAAGGTAGGCTATTTGGCTTATGTAGCTTATACCAAAGAGGGCCCTAATCATGTTCATATATGCATGTGTCAATATGGACTCAAAGAGAGTCAAGGCAAGTTCTAGAAAAACAAATCCGTGGATAAATATCTCTCATGAAAGAAAATAGTGAGACTGATATGGATATGTCAGTCTAAAGGCTCAAAATATTACCTTTTTTTTTTGTCTACCAAATTTATCATTACTATTCTTAAAGAAAATGATTAATATTCTAAGTGAAAATACTTATTCAATCATGTTATGATTGTTTAAGCTCAATTGAATCTCTCATACACAGTCAAAATCTGAAAACCAAAAAAAAAAACAAAAATAAAAAAATTAAAAAAAAAGCAAAAAAAAAAAAATTTTTGAATTTGAAAATTTGAAACCACCTAATCCTCCCTAATTAAACTTACATGTCCCAATGTAAGTGAAATGCAAAAAAGTAAAAAAAAATATAAAAACTAAAAAATAAAAAAAATAGGACTTTCATATCAGTAAATTCCACAAAAAAAGCTCTTGCAAACTCAAATTCATTAAAAAACAAAAAGTAGAAATAACAAATGCAACAAGCTCTTCAAATCAAAATCATGAACAAACATTCTTAAGCATTTACACTCGAGAATGTAATAAACTAAATATGTGGACTCTCATGAAAATAAACACTCTACTCTCATGTGTTTGAAGGTTATGTGTTTCGCTCAAATTCATTCAATGGAAATGATTCTACCATAGCTTGCATATTTCTCATTCTCACCACTGGGATCACATGCATAACACGAATCACAAGGACTTTTCAGGGGTTACAACTGGGTTTAGGTCAAGGTGGAAAATATTGGGAATGTAGTTCAAAAGTCATCGAAACTAATGGAGCAAAAATGAATCAACTCAAAACTTGAATATATAAGATATGCAAAACCCCATCACCCATTGAGCAATTTTTAAATTCTGCTTTAAAGTATTTAACCATGGTAAAACTCCTAATTCAAAAACAGAATAACTCAAAGGAACACTTTCTTGAAGATTTCTTCTCAATAATTCAAATATTATATATTATATATATATATATATATAATGTATAAACAGACCCCTTTCTTGAAATTTTAGAAGAAATTATGAACATGGACAGTTTGTAACGTTAAAGGCAATTTCATACATCATTTCTTCTCTTCTTCTTCTTTCCTTTTTTTTTTTTTTAGCAATAACATTAACGATAGAACTCACAAATTGAGAATGAAAACATATTCCATTCACCAGTTACAGCCATACCACAAATCTAGGCACCCCTACACTTATAACCTGCATACCTATTTATATTATCATGATGAACAATGCTCCACTAGTTCTAGGGCTTGGGTAAAGACATTGTTTTTCGTGTTCAAAGTTTGTAACGTGGGTTCATAATAAACGAAAAAGGTCGATAAAGCTCAAAGGGGTTCAACAAAGGGAAAAATTAATTACAAGGTAGGCTATTTGGCTTATGTAGCTTATACCAAAGAGGGCCCTAATCATGTTCATATATGCATGTGTCAATATGGACTCAAAGAGAGTCAAGGCAAGTTCTAGAAAAACAAATCCGTGGATAAATATCTCTCATGAAAGAAAATAGTGAGACTGATATGGATATGTCAGTCTAAAGGCTCAAAATATTACCTTTTTTTTTTGTCTACCAAATTTAGTCATTACTATTCTTTAAAGAAAATGATTAATTAATTCTAAGTTGAAAGATTACTTATTCAATCATGTTATGAGTTGTTTAAGCTCAATTGAATCTTGCTCATGACATACACAGTCAAAAATCGTTGAAAACCACCAAAAAAAAAAAACAAAAGAATACAAAAAAATTAAAAATAGAAAGCAAAAAAAAAAAAAAATTTTTTTTTGAATTTGAAAAATTTTGAAAACACACCTAAATCCCCTCCCCTACATGTAAAACTTACATTGTCCCCAATGTAAGGTGAAATGCAAAGAAAAGGTAAAAACCAAAATATATAGCAAAATCTAGAAAAGATGAGCGAAATAAAGATTTATATGAGACTTTTCATAGATGCGAGGTAAATATTCCACTTTTAGATGCTATTAAACAAGTACCTCGTTATGCTAAATTCCTCAAAGAATTGTGTACAATTAAGAGGAAACAGGAACTTAAAGGGTATGAGAAGGTGAGAGTAGGTCATAATGTTTCTGCAATTATTCAAAGAAAACTCCCTGTGAAATGCAAAAATCCAGATATGTTTACTATCCTTTGCACAATCGGTCACATTTGCTTTGAGAAGGCCATGTTAGATTTAGGAGCTTCTATTAATGTCATGCCATATTCTGTATATGCCTCTTTGAAACTTGGACCTTTGAATAAAACTGGTGTTGTGATTCAATTGGCTGATAGATCTAATGCCTATCCTAAGGGTGTAATTAAGCATGTTCTTGTGTAAGTTAATGATTTGGTTTTCTCTGCTGATTTTTATGTACTTGATATGGAGAATGGTGATCAAACTACTCATATTTTGTTAGGAAGAATGTTCTTAAAGACATCCAAGACTAAGATAGATGTTCATAATGGCACACTTACTATGGAATTTGATGGTGAAATTATCAAGTTTAATATTTATGATGCCATGAAATGGATTGGAAGTTTCCATTAGTAAGCATCTTGAGAAAGAGAATGACAAGTTAACCTTGAGTATTGATTTGCAGGAAACTATTGTAGTATTGAATGACTTTCCAAAGTTCAAGTAGTTAGGTAACGTTTCTTACATTACGTTACCAGTTTCTAACAGGAGACTTTTGCCCTCTGTTTTGTAGG